>JASCZI010090919.1:0-43931 GCA_036250425.1 Stylosanthes scabra
TTTTTTTTTTTTTACAATCTGATTCTAAATGTTTTTTCACTGTATACACTCTAAAATTATGTAATATTTTTCGATGCCTTTGAGCAGTTGAGTAAACCATATGATTACTATGGATGATTTGAATACCGTAAACACTAATCTTTGAAGACCTTTCAGCAATTGACTAAACTATAAGATTATTGTGAATGGTTACAATACGATAAACGCTAATCAAAACATAAATGATTTATGTTTTATTTTTCATAAGCTTATTTGAAATATTAGAGCGTATTGATGATTAATATAAATTATTTTTCGAGAACTTCGAGCAGCTGAGTAAACCATAACATGACTATGGATGGTTTGAATACCGTAAACCATAATCACAACATAAATGGTTTATGTTTTATTTTCCACAACCTGATTCAAAATATTTTTAGAGTGTATTAATGAATAATGTTATAAATTGTTTTTCGAGAACTTCGAGCAACTGAGCAAACCATAAAATTACTATGGATGATTTGAATACCGTAAACCCTAATCACATTTATAGTTTATTGATGATGCATATAATATACATATGATAATTGTCCATATTAATGTTTTCAGGGTTACATACCCTACGTAATTACATAATCCAAGCATGTAGTTGTATCTTATATACCGTATGGTTTATGGTTTTTCATTCAGGACAAAAATAAAATATTTTTCCATTCGATAATAGAGAATTTTCAAAAAACATATAAGATATATAACATATATATAATATATAAGATAAGATATAAGATATTCATCATTCAGTATCAATGTGGGGCCGACAATTTTGATATGGTTAGGTATTACAGATTAGATAATAATGATAATAATAATTAATAACTAATGGAATAAAGAAGTTGTTGGTAAATACATAACGAAAGACGTGATAACGACACGTGTGCACATGAGAGCCGAATTATAAAAGGATAGAAGGATACGTAATATAATCCATTATATAAAAACAGGTTTTATATATAATATAATATACATAATTTAAAAATTGATTTTATCCTCAGATAAAACTAAAATCCGTTAATTTTTAGTATGAGTTGAATCATTTAAAATAATATACATATTACTTGAGTGCTCTATTAATAATTGAATTATTTATTAAATAATATAATTAAAATATATTTAAAATTATAAATATATTTAAAACTAATTACTTTCTCTTTAATATCAAGATATAAGACATTAATTACACTCTTTCATATTTTAAATACATTAATTATTCACACATTCTCTCTCCATTCTTATAATCTAATCCTAACCACATATTTAGATCCTATAGCTATTATTAAATCCTCTCATTTCTCACATAAAGAAGGCTTTCTCACTAAATACCTCCTTTATGTATATAACATACAGCGAGCAGAAGAAAAAATAAAGAAACTGAAAGCAGTAAAAGAGACAAATAGATTTATACTGATTTAGTCAATCCTCTGTGATCTATATCAGGTCACACCATTAACATGATAGAGTTTTCACTATTAAACAAAAATTACATTCACCAATTTCTCGAGAGTTCACTTAACTCTATCCAAGGACTTACACTCTAAACTCTCCACACCTAGAACTCAGACACCAACAAGTGCTAACACAACTTGGGTAAGAGAACATCTAAGGTTCAATCCACAAAATAGAAAACAACATTCAAGATTTGAAATACCTCTCAACTTGGGTAAAATTTTCACGACTTTTAACTAATTTATCACTCTTGCCTTTTTTTTTTCTTTTGACTTTTACAAATGCCTTAAAAATATGCCTTTTACCTCATGAAAACAAGTAGGGTTGTTCATGGATTGGATAGGATCCGCATACCCGCGATAAAATCTGCAATCCGATCCGAAAATTGCGGATCTTATCCGATCCGAACATGTAGAGGATCGGATTGCGGATTTTCAATCAGCATCCGTGGATCCGATCCACAGATCCGCGGATCCGCCCAATTAATTAAAAATAAATAAATATATAAATAATGAAAAATATATATATGATATTAGGTTAGTAAATGGTGATTGGTGAAACCCTTCCCTGGCCGCCTCTCTTCAAGTCTTTTTCTCTCTCTCAAGATCAGTGAACATTGAACACAAAACCATTCATGCCACCTTCATTCTTTCACCGTGTCTTCCAGTCTTCCTTCACCGGCGCCGCCAGCACCCACCATGTCTTCCTTCGCAGGTGCTAGCCCCCACAGTCCACCGTCGATGCTTGTCCGTTCTCGCTAGTCGCTGGTACTCCATTCACCTTTGTCGTCGCTGCTCATCTATCCACGCGCCGTTGTCGCTGCTCGAAGCCGATCGTCACATGTGTTGCCACTCACAGTTGTCGCTGTTCACGTCCCGTCGCCGACTCGCCGTTAGCCTCCCTTCCTCGTGCCAACCCTGTAAGCCCTGTTCTTCATGCTTGGCTTCTCTGTCTCTGCTCTTCACAGGTTCTCGAAGCCGCAGCCTTTGTGTCGTCTCTACCTCGCCGTTACCAGCGTCAATGTCATGGTAAGGATGTGCACCTATTTCCTAACCCTAATTTAACAATTAACAGTGTTATTTGTTTTGTAACCTTAATTTTTTCTGGTATGCTTAATTTTTATAACCCCAATTTTTCATTGCTGTTATTTTCGTAACCCTAATTTTTATGGTTTGCATAATTTTTTAAAACCTAATTTTTTCTGGTTGTTTAATTTGGGTAAACCTAATTTTTCTTGTTTGCCTAATTTTTGTTGAATTTCTGGAATACTTGCTTTTTACAAATGTTTAACTAATGCTTTTCTATTGATTTTTATTTATAGGAATGAATCAGATGCCAAATTTAAAAGGATTCAAGTGATGGAGAAGAGAAATGTTAAATAAAGCTTCATGTATTTGTTTGGATTTTGGTTGTATGGTTGATCTGTTGATGTCTTTTTTTATTGTTTTGATGATTGTTACTCTTGAATTCTAATTCTGTTTAATTTTAGTTTGTAGCTTCAAGAAAACAGATCAAATTTTCTCTTCTGGTCTTTTTTAGTTTTTTACTCAATTTGCCATATTATGCGGATATATCCGCAATCCGCGGATATATCCGCAGTCGGATCAAATCGAATATGAAGGCAAAAATTGTGAATATTGTATCCGTTCCAATTCGATCAAACTTGTGCGGATCGGATCGAAAAATCGGCCATATCCGATCCGATCCGTGCACAGCCCTAAAAACAAGTAGAGATAAACTAAAAAAAAATAAAGTATTACTATTGAAGAACAATGAAGAAGAAGACACTTTCAGATTTTACAAAGTGAATGATTCTATGTTTTTGCGCGCTCTCTCTCTTTTCTTCTTCTAGCTTCTTACCCGAACCGTGTCTTTATTGAAGAGTGTTGCCTAAAAAAGTATAAAGCAAAAGAGCTATCTTCTTAGCAAGCATCACAATCAAGGAGCTAGTTAATCTTTGTATCAACAATTCAACGGTAGGATTGGAATGTTTGGCTAAGGCACAAGACTCCCTTTCCTAGTACAGAGTAACAACTACCTATTTTGGTGCAAGTCCTCGGCAGCAGCACAACAACAAAGAAGAGATTGTTTGCTAATCTCTTTTTATTTCTTTTGATTTTAACTCTCCATTTTGACTTTGGCTCCATGTTTGATTTTTTTCATTAGATTTGTGATGTTAATATTAAGCATTTTTTCTTTAGCTGTTCGCAATGAATTTTTAAGTTTTCCTTTCTTCACATTGCACAAATTGAAATGCTTAAGGCTGGGACATGATGTAAATTTTTTGCTCTCAAGTCAGTAATCAAACTTAAGGCTTGGTATGCATAAATAACTCAAATTAACATGAAACAATATTTGAATTATTACACTTAAAATAATAACATTTAATCATCACCAAAAATACATTTTATTATTTCCTTAACTCAAAGAGTCTTAACAACAGGTTAAAGATAATATAAATGGTTGCTTTTTGGAATTTAATTAAAGTAATATTTTAATAGAGTCCATGTAGATTTAATGTTTGAATACTTCTAACTTAACATTCATAATTTTATGAATAATGTTAGGTAACCAATAAAAATTCAGCCAACATCATCCAACATCAGCCAACAACTTGAATTAGATGTTCTATTTTTTTAGATTTTGGATGTTCAGTTTTTAAGTTTCGGATATTCTGTTTCTAAAGTTAGTTGATAGTTATTTTAAGTTTCGGATGTTCTATGAATTTTATTATGGATGTTCTATTAATAGTAATTATGAATGTTCTATTTTTTGTTGGTTGATTTATTGGTTTGAAAATTATTGGTTACCTATACTTTCCCTAATTTTATATGTATAACATTTATAATTATATATTATAATATTTAAAATTACTTATTTATTTCGTTAATAATTAATAAATACCAAATAAAAAAATTTAAACTATTTTGGATTAGTTTTTATTTTCTCTTTCTCTATCTTAAAAATGGATCTAGATTCTATAAAGCAAGAAGATAAATAAAATGATAAAATAAATATTTAATTACCATTAAATTAAGATAATAATAGACTTTACAAATAATTAGAAATATAAAGTTAAGGGCAATTAACACCTCAATTTGTCAATTTATCAATTCTTTAAGTTTAGAGAATCCAACTTCACTTAAAATAGATTGGTATACTCACTCCATTTCATATTGTTTGCCCAATTTCTCTCTAATACGCTAACTAAGATAATTATTGATTTATATTAAAAGTTTAAAAAATAATATTAAAATTACAACAATATCCTTATTATTAATACACTAAACCTTTTCTTCTCTTCTTATTAATTACAATTAAAATAAATTTGATTGGCTAAAGTTTGTGCAGTAAAAATTAAAAACTATTGAATTAGTTCTTGCAATTATAAAAGGGTATAATAGAAAAATTATAATTAAATATATTTTGAAATCGTAAAATAGACACATAATTTGAAATAAGAAAAAAAAATGTTTAAATTGGACAAATAATATAAAATGGGGAGATTATTATTTTGCTAGACGATAATAATTGAAATTGAGATATTAATTATTTAAGATGAAAGTTTGACTAATAATTAATGAGTACAAAATCTTTTCACATTAGCCAAAATATCAGTTTAATAAGGAAAAAGAAAAAAAAAAAGTAATTTTCCCCTAAAAGAAAACTATGTTGTATTTTCTATCCTTTATAATACGAAATAAAGTTTACCAATTCTCATATATGAGTACAGTATTCTTAGGTGAATTCAAATTGAAACAAATTATGTGGTTTAAGGGTGTTCTTGTCGTGGTTATTGTTTCTGTTGCCTTATTTAAATGGGTGGAATCTCTTAATTCTAGTAGCTTCCCTGCAGATTTTGTATTTGGTACAGCATCTGCAGCAACTCAGGTTTTGTTTCTGTGAATTCTTTTCTTCATATACTTCATATTTATTATCAATATATATCTTCTTTGTGAAGAAGGGATCTTGCTCTGCCTTCTTTTCTTCCTTTGCAAATCATTTTTATTTATTTATTTTTATTATAATTAGATTGAAGGTGCAGTATACGAAGGTGGCAAGGGCCAAAGCAATTGGGACTATTTCGCACATAAATACACTGGTTAGTTGGTATTTGGCACCTTAACTTTTATTCCTTTGTTAATTTTTTCCCTGCAATCTTGCATTGGCAAGCAATTGAACTAAATCAAACAGCAAAAGTATATTGGGTTTGCTTTATTGGAGAAGATGCGCTTCAATTTTAGATCTAAGTGGTTATTTCAAGAAGGTGAATATGGTATTACAGACTATTAGAAATTTTAGTTAATACAATTTTAATATGAAAGCCTCTTTATGGATGTGGCCACCTAGATTTGAATTCTCAGGCTCAAATGGCTCAACTGCTAGTCTTTATAAAATTGAGAAAAGGATGAGATTGTTGTAATTAAATTGATTCTCGAAATTTAAATGGTATAAAATTGAATCTCAACTTTTGTTTACCTACTCTTATTTGCTTTTTGTGAATTTTTGTAAAAGAATGTTGAATTGGCTATTAATTATCCACACTGAACGCCATTTGAATGTTTAATGATTGAATAATAGGTCAAAAATCAATTTTGGACTGTGAGAGTCCAATTTAATGCCAATTAAATTTCAAAGAGCAATTTTTTATCATAATTCTAAATTTTAGAGGCAATTTTAATATTTTTGTAAAAATTATTTAATTAATATAATTTTTGTTCTTTTGAAACATACTCTAATAGAAGTAAAAAAAATCACCAAAAAATACTTTAATAGAACTCTTTTGGCCATCATGGATTTTTTATATATACAGATAAGAGTATTTGGTTTGTATTTTTTTTTTTGAATTTGATAAAGAAAAAATAGTAAAATTTTATTTTCTATTTTCTTGTCTTATTTTCTCTCTTTTCTTCATAAAATTATGAAAGTATAAAATCTTAAAAGTGAAAACATAAAATAAAGAATATATACTCAAATTAGTCCCTAAAAAATTTAAAAATGAACATTTTAATCCCTAACAAAATTAATCACCAGATTAGCCCCCAACGTTAATAGACATCAGATACTTTAATCTTTAACAAAATTAATTACCAGATTAATTGCCAATGTTAATGAACATTAAACACTTTAGTCCTTCCTTCATCTTCTCCATCAATCATTAACGGTTTCATCATACGTGGCACGTTAGCTGCTTAGTCCCTTTAAAGTTTTGACCCTTCCACAGATATCACTTAATGTGTGACTAAGCAGCTTTACGTTGAATCGAATCGTTAAGGATTGACGAAGAATATAAAAGAAAGACTAAATTATCTGACATCTACTAACGTTGGGGATTAACATGGAAATTAATTTTGTTAGAAACCAAAATGTCTCACATCTATTAATATTTGGGACTAATTTAATAATTAATTTTGTTAAATATTAAAATGTCCACCTTAAAATTCATTAGGAGTAATTTGAGTATATATTCTAAAATAAAAATACAAATCGAATGCATCTTCAACGTTTAGGGTATCTGTTATGGATATCATTTTCTATAGAATGCCTCCAACCAATCCATTAAAGTGACTTTAAAAAGTGAAAAAAATAATGAATTACATTTTTAACTTTTATTGATTTTTAATGAAACTCCGCCTATATTATAGGCGTGGTAAATAATTGATCTTAAGCCTAGATAAAGAATGAAGATGAAGATTATGTTAAGGTCTTCAATAACTAACATAAAAACTTAAACAAATCATCATGACATGGAAAAAAAAAATATATTGATTTTTAATGAAAATTATACCGATACTCTCATTTAAAATAATTCGCTTTCACTTTTTATATTAATAAATGTTAATGTACCTAAACAACGTAACTTCCTACCTCGTCGACTAAATACATCAATTTTTTCTTGAAAAACAAAAAGTATAAGCGACAATTATTTTAAAACAGATCAAATATTATTTCAAAATTATCAAACACACATTTATAGATCATCCTATCATATCATATACACTTTATGATAACACTGCATCATGCATATTTCCCTTCGTGTAACTATGCGTCCAGCAAATGTCCTAACAAATATGAATTTAGAAACATTTTATTATCCAACCTTGTCTATTTCGGATAACTAATTTTAAAATTATTCAGTTGTCCTACTACTTCACCCTTAGTTAACTATTAACCACTCCCAGGTAAATTATACATTTTAAACTCTAAATTTTAAATAGTAAACTTTAATTCTAAATTCTAAAATGATATTGAAAATTTTAAAAAGTAAGTTTAGAATAAAAAGAATAACTAAAAGTAAAAGACTAATTTTTTATACTTGTGTACCATGATAGCATCTTTCTCTAGAAAAATCTTGTCTGAAGGAGTTGCACTTTATGAACTCAAGCTTTAGAATGAAAATTACAAGTTTGCAGATCCTTTTGCCAACACAATAGTGAAAGAAGAAAATGTGATTATATCTATTTATGACATTATTATATTTGCTTGTTGCTTAAGGTAAAATGGTGGACCACAGTAATGCAGATATTGCAACTGATTCATACCATCGCTACAAGGTATTTTTTTTTTTTCTCTTCTTTCGAATATAAATAAAACATATATCTTCTTGAAAATTATTTTCTCTTAGTGGTTGAGGTTTGATTTTCAACTATATTGACAATGTTTTTATCCGTTTTAAAAAATAAAACCAGGAAGACGTTGGCTTGATGAAGGATATTGGCTTTCAAGCCTACAGATTTTCAGTTTCTTGGTCAAGAATTTTGCCAAGTAAGACACTCTCTAAGCTTATTATTTTCATTCTTAATAATTGATTGGTTTTATTATTACATGAGAATAATGAGATCCTATATATATAGTATCATTATTTTTTTAATTAAATTCTTATATTTTGAAAGTTTATTATTTGGTCCCTCCTGTATTACATGATTATTTTCAATTACATTCCTACTAATAATTGTATTTCTTGTGAAAAGAATATTCTTAGAATATTTTCTTTCACCTTAGCTTTTTTTTTTTTTTGGGAGGGAGGGAGGAAGTGTCTTTTTAGTTTGGGTTTAAAAGAATAATGCTACGGAATCAACGTTAGGGGACTAATAGGGAGCCAATGAGTGTAATTAGGAAAATAGTGAGTGGTAAAAGGGGAAAAAAAATGATATTAGCTTCCTATTATTTCCTAATATTGTCTACCAAGACTTTTTTATTTAATTATTAATTTAATATTATGCTTTAATCAATATTTTTAAATATTGATAGCTGACTATTGGGATTTTTTTTTTTTTCTATTAGTCCTCTGCCATTTCTCAAAATTAAATATTCTTATATATTAGTATCTCTTCCTTCTTTAATCACAGATTTTTTTTAGTAGACACCTAATTAATTTTTTTTACCTAGTCGAGAAAACCAATTAGAAAATTTTAAACAGAAAAGACTTTATTGAAGATTTTGATAAACTATAATGACATACACAGTGATTAAACTTTGTTAATTTACACTTGAGATCATTTATTTTCTTAAGCACCTATTTAATTTGTTAATTTTACTTACTCTTTAGCTTATATATGTCTAGTGAAACTATATATACTTCTGCTCACATTATTATATTATATTGAATTGAAATTTGACATGCATGCACAAACTAAATGAAACTCATTTTTAGGTGGAAAATTGAAGGATGGAGTTAACCAAG
Source organism: Stylosanthes scabra (assembly GCA_036250425.1). NCBI lineage: Eukaryota > Viridiplantae > Streptophyta > Magnoliopsida > Fabales > Fabaceae > Stylosanthes > Stylosanthes scabra. The sequence continues at coordinate 9,167 of JASCZI010090919.1, forward strand.
AAGGCATCACATATTACAACAATCTCATAAATGAACTTGTATCAAATGGTTAGTACACTCTTGAAGTCAGCTACTCTTTTGTATCACTCAAATTGATGATGAATTGATGATACTGAACTTTAACATTACTCAGGCATACAGCCCTTTATAACATTATTCCACTGGGAACTGCCTCAAACTCTTGAAGTTGAATATGGTGGTTTTCTCAGCCCAAATATTGTGTAAGTAATAGTAATAACATTATTTTGTCTTTTAATTTTGAACTATTCCAGCACTCCTCTTTTTTATGTTGCGTTTGGATTTTGTCTCTAAAACAGGAATATGGAGGTGACGAAAATTTTTTTGTTTTTACTTTTAATGATTATTACTGACCGCCGAAACTAGTAAAATTAATTAAAATTTTTAGGATAAATTATCTTGTTAGTTTTTATAGTTTTACTAATTTTCAATTTGATCCTTAGAATTTTTTTTCTTTACAATTAAGTCTATGCACCATATCAAATTCTGTAATTAAGTCCTTATCGTGACAAAAATGTTAGATATAATAGAATATTCTGTTATTTAGGGTATATTTGATTATTTGTTTAGAACTTACGTTCTAAGAAGGGGATATATTCATTTTATTTAACAGAATATTCTATTATATTTAATTTTTTGTCACGGTATAAACTTAATTAAAAAATTTAATATAGTGTAGAAATCTAAAAAAAAAAATACAAAGACATAATTAAAAATTCGATAAAATTATAAAAGCAATAGAGTAATTAAATCAAATTTTTATTTTAAAGTCTTGAAATATATTACACTTCATTATTACTAGTTTATTTTGCACTGACGGCATCAGGCGTTAGTAGAATAATGTGCCAAATTTTATTAATGGGGCTTTTACCCACACTTTTTTTTTTTTATCAATGATAAGTTGGTTAATGTTCAAATTGATTCCTAAAAGATATCGTATTATTTAAATTGAATTTCGAAAGATTTTGTTAGTCATATTAGTCCTTGAAAGATATAATTCCTAGTCAAATTAATTCTTTTATCAATTAAATAACATGTATTATAAAATGATTGGTTAATAGATGACATGTCTTCTAATCATTTTGTGATACGTGACATTTAAAGATGATATATCATCATTTGATTGGTAGAAGGAGCAATTTGACTTAGATTTATATTTTTCAATAACTAATATGACTAATAAAATCTTTCAAAAACTAATTTAAAAAACGCGATATCTTTAAGGACTAATTTGAAGGTTATCCAACGGTAAATGTGAGTAGGACTCCTTGGCCATTAGTAAGATCAGTCGGTAATTATCGATTTTCTTGTAAGGAAAATTAGAAAAGTTTTGTGTCTCTGCTGCTACCTCCTAACCAAAGGAGTTTCTATTTCCGCAGTTTCTATATTTTCGTATTAGAAACAATATCCAATGGCAACCTTAACAAATCTAGAAAACTAAAACTGACCCTTTTCTCTTTTGTATTAAATATATTTGTTTAGGCAAGATTTTGCAGATTTTGCAGAAGTATGCTTTAGAGAATTTGGCGACAGGGTTAAGCATTGGATTACTTTGAATGAGCCACTACCCTTTAGCCTTCAAGGTTATGCATATGGTGTGTTCCCACCTGCAAGATGTTCTAAGTGGGTGCGCCCAGATTGTGAAGCAGGTGATTCAAGTTCAGAGCCCTATTTAGTTTCACACCACCAATTACTTGCTCATGCTGCAGCTGTTAATCTCTACAGGCACAAATTCCAGGTTGTTATTTATTTCCTAATTATCATCAATCAAGCATTTATATTATAATAACAAAATATCATTCATTTTGTTGTTTGCCAAGAATTAATTATACGTGAATAATTTCATCCATGTAACATTTAAAATTGCATACTTATTGTATCTAATATTACTAATTGTATCAACGATGATTTAAGAATACAAAATAAGATAACTTGAAACTATTTTAGGCTGATTTATTTTCTATTGTCTACCGGGCATTTTTCATATTCAAATTCTTATCAAAAGATCATATCATTAACATAATTAATGAAACATACAATATTATTGAGAGCTAACATTTTAGAGTTAAAATTGCAGATTGCAGCTAACATTCATAATTAATATTAGTTTTATGAGAGAGTTTTTATCTTTTAATTTGAATTTCAGAAAAGAAATATATGAAATAATTAGTTTTAAAACATTCGTAATTATGCTAAAAAAAATTTAAAAAACATTTAAGTATTTTATTTTTAAGACTTGAGTGAAATTGGTTGATAACTTGATATTGATAACATGTTCCTTCCCTAGCAGTCTAGCACATTAATTGATTATTAATAACTTATGAAAGAAGAAAATTCAAATCTTCACATAAATTTCACCCGGAAAATGGTGGTTGACAAAATTGTTAGATATAATACTACTTATATATACCCGCTTATGAATTAAACTTCTAATAGAGTCTTTAATTAATTTTTTTTAGAGTTTAATTTTGATGTACTGGACAGTGTAAAGAGTTTTACACAGTCATCCAATTAGATTTATACATTTATATGATTTTAGAAAAAATGTATTTAAAAATTAATTTTGATTGAATATACGTTAAAATTCTTTTTCACTGACGTTGCATGAAAATTAACTTTTTTTAATGAGTAAAAGGATTTAGAATTTATTCTTTATTCAATTTTAACTCAAGACAAAAGTGGCCTGATATACCAAACGAATTTTTGTTCACGTATTATTCTTTTAGTAACGATTTATATAATTATGGTTGTTTCATTGGTTGACAATTAAATGAATTAATTGTTTTGACAGGTTTCTCAAAAGGGTCAAATTGGTGTAGCCTTCAGCTTTCCTTGGATTATGCCACTCTCACCTTCTAAAGCTGATATGGATGCAGCATCTCGTGCCTTTGCTTTCTTGGATGAGTGGTTTGTTCTTTTAAGTTTTTAAATAAAGAATGTTTAATTATCATATATCTTTATAGCTTTTTAAAATTTTAAAGATTGTAATTAGATTCATACACTAAACAAAAAATTTCAATTAAGTCTATACTAAAAATTGTCAATTAATAAAAATTGAATATTTACTTTTATAACATTTACGAATATATATATATATATATATATATATATATATATATATGACAACTGAGTAAAACACTAAAAACCTAACTTAAAATTTTTAATTCTTTTAGAAATAATAAGGACTTAACAAATAATTCAACCATAGAGGAAAAATAAATAACTACTTGCTCTGTTTCACTTTAACTTTTTGAGTTGAAAAACTATTGTCGATTTAGACAATAAAATTGTCTAAATACATTAATTTTTTTAATGAATCCAAAAGGTAAAAGTCACGGTTATTTTAAAATGAATAGTCTAATATTTTCTCATGTGAATTGTTAAAGATCACACTGTAAATCATTTAATGAGTTAATATGTTTGATTTAAATAGATTTGCTGAATCATCTAACAGTTTAAAATATAATTTTTACATGAATATATATTTATATAAAATTGTTATAAATCTCATGTTTATCAAGAATAAATTCTCTAGAAAATTTATAAAAAGTATATATCCCCTTCAAACAATCATCAAGTCCTCTTAGTTGTTCTTGCATGTTTCTTGTCACCAAGAAAAGTCCTCTCACTCATGCTCTTGTGTTTTAATTTGAAAGGTACATGGGTCCATTGTACCATGGAGAATATCCTGCTGCAATGGTTGAGAAACTTGGAGATCGTTTACCAAAGTTTTCTTCAAAGGAATCTGCAATGCTTAAAGGATCCTTTGATTTCTTAGGAATAAACTATTACACTGCAACTTATGTGGGCGATAGACCTTGCCAGCATGAAAATCTAACTTTTCTGTCAGACATTTGTGCATTGTTTAGCGGTAATAATCCATATTTTTTTCTAAATGAAGCTTATTATATAGTTTTGTTGCTTCTCTAATCTCCGCTCTTCCCATTTAATTTGCCTTATATAGTTTTACTTACACTTGATCCATTTTTTTTGCTTCAGCTACACGAGATGGAGTTCTCATTGGTTCCAAGGTACCTTGCATTTAGATATTATAGTTACAATAATTCTAACTGTCTATTTATTTTGCCTAACCAAGTCATTTATTTCTATATCAAATAAAAAATCATTTTGATATTAAATAGAAGCTCGTTTATGTGATTGTACATATATCATCACTCTTATAGTTTAATATTCTCTAACTTTTTTAAAGAATATATTTGAATTAATAATTTAATTTTAATGCATAGACAATATATTGTTTAATCACATCTATTTTTTTGAATAACTATTTACGCAATCAGTGTAAAAAATGTTTCATATTAACATGACATCACATGATTAGATGCATTAAAATTAAACTTTTGAATTAATATCGAGTTTCATTTTAAGTAAAATTATATTTTTTTTATTTGTTTGTTAGCAGAATTAACTTTTATTGATTTGGTGGTTGAACTATACTCTATAAGTTCCTATACATCATGAACATTTATTATGCTATAAAGTAATTTAATAACTCATTCCTGTAACCTTTTAAACTTTTACAGTGGTATTATTTGGTCTTAACTCTAATACACAGAGAATTAACGCAGTCACATTCTAGTTTGCCAGTTTCAGTCACATATGTGATTCATTCCATATTGCCAGAAAAATGGAGCAAATTATTTAAACAATTAATCTTGGTGTATACCTCTTTTTTGGTGTACAGTTCATCTAAGTCCAAACGAACAGGTTTTTAAAAGCAAACGAACAGGTTTTTAACCTGTTCGTGTCAACTATAAAACATGTTCGTTGTATATATAGATTTCTTTCGTGGACGAATATAATATTACTACTAGAACGAACATGTTTTTAAAAGCAAACGAACAGGTTTTAAAACATGTTCGTGTCAACTATAAAAACATTTTCGTTGTATATATAAAAACCTATTCGTTTGGAACTTGGATGGAGGTGTACACCAAAAAAAGGTGTACATGTAGCATTGTTGTTGGGAGCCAACGTTAGGAGCCTATAGAGGGCCAATATTAATTTTTCTTCTTTTCTCTTTCCTCTTTTACCACCCAATATTTTTCTAACTACACTCATGGGCTCCCTAACGTTGGCTTCCTAGCATTACTCTTTGGAAATATCTACAAAAAATATATCTGTACTGTATAAGTCTCCTTTTTTTTAAAAGTAATTTCTTGTAACTTAAAAATCTTATTTGATCGTGCAGACTGCCACAGATTGGTTGCATACATATCCTCATGGCATACTAGACCTGTTAGAGTACACTAAGGAGAATTATGGTGATCCAATCATTTACATAACAGAAAATGGTATCCTTACTTATATTTATGATCAATTTTATTTAAGAGTAGTTCAGTTTGTGCCTATAATGCAATAGTTACTTTCCTTCAAAAAATTGTGTTCTTTCAAACAATTGCAGGAATTAATGAGCCAAATGATGGTACAAAGGCTCTAGATGACAACTTCAGGATAGACTTTCTTGCTGAGCACCTTTCATATATTGAAAAGGCCATCAGGTAAGTTTTCTTTTGCTAGAAAGGGAAAATAATGTTCATTTGTCACAAAGATACTCCTTCCTTTTCATAAATATTGGATACATTTTAAGTGTTTGAGAAACCTACATATTTCAGTAGTTTTATTCATTGTTTTCAATTATAAAATATATGTATAATTAAGATTAATTGTAAAAATAAAAAATTAAATCTTTTAAGATTTTAAAATATTTTACTACTAATTTTTTTCCATCAGTTTTCTCTAAATAAAGAAATTAAATTCAGTATTAGTTGGAGTTGTTTTTCTTTTTTCTCCTCTCACATTATATTGATAATCTGGACTATTTATTTATTTTCTATTATTTTCATGATATTTTTTTTTTTGTTTTTCTTGGTGTCTAAGTATATATATTGAGACATATACTAGCTATAAAACAAAAGGAAGATCATGTTAACTTCTTTTGAACTTATCATTATTATTTGCTGAGCTAACACATGAAATTTAGAATTTGATTTAGGAATGGTGTGAAGGTGAAAGGATACTTTGTATGGTCGTTATTGGATAATTTCGAGTGGTCTTATGGTTACACTGTTCGTTGGGGAATTATTCATGTAGATTTCAAGAATGATTTAAAAAGGTATTACAAACAATCAGCTTTGTGGTTCAAAATGTTTCTTCATCAATGAAATTTTGTAATTTGAACAAAGATATGACAAATACATATTAGTCACTATCACTATTTATTTATTGTTCTTTCAATTTTTTATTTCTTATTATTATTTTGTCAAATTACTCCCTGATATATAGAGTTAAAATTCAAATTGATCCTTAAAATTTGAATCGTAATTTAAAAGAGTCCTTATATTTTAGTTATTCAATTTAGATCCTAAAATTTGAATTTGTAACCTACATTGTCCTTCAATCCCATTTTTATTAATGATGCGTTAATGTGGACTGCTAAATAACATGGTAATGGTGAATTATGGCTTGGATGCACATAATTAATGTCCAAAAAGACTATGTGGCGTATTTTATTGAGTTTTTGATCAATATAAGTATGTGAGATAGACTTAAGTTACTGTCTACCATGTCATAAGGCGTTGTTTTATTATGTTCGCATGCTAAGATGACAAAATAACGTCGTTAAGAATGTACTACCATCACTTAATGGTGCATGTCAGCCTATTGTTAAAGGAAATTGGATTGGAGGGCAACGTGAACACGGGTGTTAAAAGGTCAGGTTAGGCTAGGCTTTGGTTTAATTGACTTAGCCTACATAAAATTAAATTAAGCATGTTTTTGACCTCTTATCTATCATAAGCTTCTTTTTTTGGTCTAGCCTGGGTTATTTAAAAAACCTGGCCTTAGATCTGTTTTTTAAGCCTGTAACAATAAAAAAAAAAGTCTCAATATTTTTTTTGGTCTAATTTGGAATCAGATTAGCCCAATAAAAAATTTCAATAATTAAGTTGGTGTAAATACTGAGCTTATAACTTAATATGCTTGTATAAATTAGATTACTATCAATTGGGTTTTTAAATTTGTCTAACATAGAACAAAAATGATTGTTTTGGATCAACAAAAAATATATTTTTATAGTATATTTTTATAAAAAAGATAAATAGGCCAGCCTATTAGGTTTAAAAGGCTTTTTTTTATTACTCAAGCCTGACCTATATATATAAAAAGACTTTTACATTTGTCTAAATTTATTAAATTTTTTAAAAGATCATGCCTAACAAGACTCAATGTAGGTCAGGCCCAACGCTCCTGTTGGGTTACTTGACCTTGTCACAACCTTAAATGTGAATTACAATTTTAAATTTTATGGTATAAATTAAGTAACTATAAATTTCATGAATTATTTTAAATTACGACTCAATTTCATAGACGAAATTGAGTTTTAGCTCCTCACGTATGAATAGCACTAGAGTAGATTTTGCATCGCATTATTATTCTTATGTATTGTTTTTATCTTCATCAATTTTTCCACATCAAGTAATCAATTATGTTGCACATATATGAGTATAGAATATGAATTTTTTTTAAAAAAAGGTACGGGTATGAGAATATATATATTTCATATCTTAAGATATGAAATATATATAATTTATATTTTAAATATATACTGAATATGTAGATTTTATATTTCAAAATAATTATCCCAATAATATAAATTAATATCGTTCCTTTTTAAAATATCAAATTTTAGACTCTAAAATCTAAATAGTTAATTAAACCAAAATAAACATAATGGACTCCTAATAAAGTAGACATCTAACGAGTGTAAAGGGTCAAGGTGCACATCTCAAGACATTCACATAAAAGGATATTACATTAATCAAATTGCGATATTTTGAACGCCATCATGTCCTTCAAAAATTTTGAACACAGAAATAACGAAGTCTAGCATAAAAAAATTTGAATCACAATGTTAGAATGAAGATTTTGGATAGAAGAGAATTGAAGGAATTAAAGAGAAATAAAGGAGATGAGAGGGAAGACAGAATCTCCATTGAGGAGTCAAAAGGGGAAAAATTTATTGACAATTCATATATTGATTGCCATTACATCTATTCATTATACCTATTGTAACACCTCAATACCGACCAACCAAGTCGCGAACATGTTTGACCAATATTGAAGCGCTACGGACAAACGAACACCATACGCTAGATACTAGATCCGAAAACCATAAGAAATTTCCGAATCGTATATGATTCGTAAACATTCATTAGTTATAAAATAGAGCCAGACATCCAAGAATACCAACTCGATTGTACAACATAAATATACATAATATATAATCAACGGTTCAATAGTTATACGACAGAACCTGCGAAGCTTAGGTTCATTACTATGTACAAGACTCTATTCTATACTACGTGCTATCATTCCTAGTTCTCCTTGACACACAGCGGAAGACTTGATTTCTTGGAGAGTACTAAACACTTGAGTTCTTTATGATTACTTCGCCAACTTTTCAAGCTTGAATCTGTACCTGAAAATTCTGATAATATACGGAGTGAGAATCCCCAACCCATGGATTCTCAGTACGGATAAAGCGTCAAACCTACAGTATTTATCCTAGTAGAACTACTCGAGGCATTCCTATTTATCTCTCATTTAGCCTAGTTAGATTATTTGTACCTAAATTCCTAGCACTATAAATCTACCAGTTATTCATCCTTCCCTCTCGTGTTCTATACTATCATCATCTCCCTATTTCTAATCACAACAAATCAACCAATCACACAAACAACACACAAACATTCATTACAAGCAATTAGCAATCAATAAGCAAGTAGGCACACCCAAACAATGGCAATCAAATGCATATGATGAATGCCTATTCCTATAGGCTACGGTGAGCTCACCCGATCGGTTGTAGTAGCCAATCCCAACCGGTCCAGTACTAGCGCCGGACTACCATCGGTTGCACTTCCCCGAGGACCAATCATCCGGCCCCGATCGTAAACGATCTTTCATCACATCAATCTCAGAATCATAATAATTGGGGGTTTCTTTCTCATCTCATATGACTAAAACCTATGTTGGTAGCCGGGACGATGACAGGAGGCCCCCCTGCCGCTACCGTATGCCGCGACGTTAACCCTTGCCCCACGTGAAGAGCAAAGGTCCCACAGACACTTACTACCCCAGATGGTCCGCTGTTGCCGTAAGCCAAGTTTTAGTCCTTGCCTCGACCCCTCGTAGACCTAGGCTCACGGTATAAATTTTATAAAACTAGGGCATCGCTATACATGAGATGTAATCACTTCAACCTCCATGGAAAACCTTTTAAAATCCATTACTCACTGTGAAAATAAGAATCGATTCAACACCACACCGACTCGACTCGACGGAAATTAAAAGTTCTTTTCTTAAGTCCACAATAATCGAGCCGATTCCCACTATCCACGAATCGATTTGAGATGACAAGTTTTGGTCCCTGGGCAAATACGAATCGATTCACACTCCTTGAGAGTCGATTCAATATTCCTTAAAACTCATTTTTCAATTCCAAAGAGACCCAGAGATTCGGCTCGGTCTCCTCCCGAATCGATTCACCGTAGCTCAAAACCTTGATTTTTGAAATCTATTTCTCGAAAATATCCTTGCTCCATAGACCAAAACCTATCCTTTTGAAAATCATTTTATGTTAAACCGTTTTCCTCCTCTAAAATCCCAATTTCTACAATCATCTTAACCACAATGACTTTATCACCCATTCCATTTGTCGAACACATTAAAACTCTGTTTTCTTTCATCATCATCTCTCTCGAGCCTCTTGCCCAATCACCTCAATTTCTCGAGTAATTTCCATCTTATGCATAACCCTTAAGTTTTCAAAACAATAGTTGGCACAAGGCCTCAATCACAACCAACAATATCATGCATAATTACTCATATATTATCATCAATCACACATGTAGTCATATAGCACATACAAAACGACTTATCCTATCGAATTTCTTATTTTCATTCATCCCTATAGTCATGTTTCTATGTTCAACTAACCTAGGTAGTTATAATAGATTAAATAGTGTAAGCTTGAATCTAAATCCATACTTGGACGCTAATCTCAATGTATACACGCGATCCCCTTCGCGCCATCGAGCATCCAAGCTCAACTAGCCATTGTTCTTGACCTTAGTCACCTACTTCCACCTCCAATCCTCCAAACTCTACCATTTATGACACAATACACATAACATACAAGCAATACAACACAATCAATCATCATACAACCTAACGAAACTCAAGAATAGGGTTGGAAACGTCTCACCAGAGGTACCCAAGCTTATGGGCTTCGTTCACCATGCTCCAAAACGTACTAAATCGTCACCTAAATCTTAGAACTCGGAAACATGTAAGATGGTCAAGCCAATTTCGAGCAGAAACTTAAGGAAAGATTTCGAATAGGGTGACAGCTTACCCATGGCATGCATGTTAGATGGATGTGAAGAGGACGACGAAGCTTCGCATAGCCGCAAACTGTGTGTCAATCGGAGCTCTGGATCAAAAGTTATCGCGACCGGAAGTTGGCGTGACTAGCTGAAGAATTGATTCGGAACCAGTTCTCCTATCAATTCTCCACTAGTTCTCTCACTCACTTTGTGCGTGAGTGTGTAGAATGAAGAGTTGGGTGTGTGTCCTTCTCTATATATATATATAGTCACTTAAGAGTGGCAAACGTGTAATTTCGTGGTTTGGTCCGTCTTGGACCAAACTTTCGGCGAAGGTGTTCGTGTTCGTGTCCTAAATGCTATTAGTTTTACTAACGTGTGATTTTGTCCGATCCTAATCGTACTCCGAAATACTCGATTTAGTTGTTGCGAACTTAGTTAAAAATGCGGGGCTCACACCTATTTATACTAAGTATCAATATTATCCTAATTGGACTAAGAAGCCCCCTTTTACTCCTAACAACATTACATTCTCCTTAAATCAACCTTTGTTCTCAAGGTTGTGAAATGGATTAACATTCAAATTACATTAGTAAAATTAACAATTGATTCTACACTACTGCCAAAAATAAAATTGACCCTAGGATCTTATTGTTTATAACTAAGTCTAGCAATTATGATCTGATATGTTGGTCTGCCTCCCTTAATTGTGTTTGATTGGCTTGGAAGAAAAATTTTAACTCTGTTTCAAAAATAATGTGATCCAAATCATATTTAGTTTGGACATAGAACACCCCTTGAAAGCCCAAATTCTAAAGAGGGGTCAGCTCCACCAACCCAAGAGAAACCCTAGTAGTCACGTTCCTTGCACTAAAGACATAATAGAGCTGCCTCTCCTTCTTCTGCACGCCGCCTCTACTAACCAGAACTGTTTCTCCCACGTCGTCCGCCCATGGAACACACTAATCGTCACTATTTTCACCTTCTATGACACATTTTCGTTCAGCCATATGCACTCCTGCAACCGTTGTCTTTTGCTTTGTCACGGTTCGAGCCTCCTCATGATCCCAGGGAAACATCGCCGCTAGGAGTGGTGGTGGCCTCGCTGTTAGTAGAATGACACGACGGAACAGAGCTTCCCTGTTCATCCATGTTGCTCTGCCATCGACGACACCAGCAGAGCTGCCACTTTTCATCTTTGTCACGCCGTCTTCCACAATCACGGTTGTCGTCACCATTAACATAACTGACTTCCCCTTCGCGACGATGGTGTCCTTAGTGTCGTTGTTGGTTGGGCTTCGCTCACAACTATTGGTTGAAGTTGTGCTGTCGTTGATATTTTTGATCGCCTCATCTGGGTCTGTATGTGTTACACCGTCCAAGACCGCTAGCGTCCAAGGAGCTTGTTCCAGCATCCAAAGAGGTTGGTACCAAGTTTGGACACTGTAATAGTAGATCTATGTTTTCTGTTTCTTGAGGTGTTGATTCTGGATTTGTGGATCTTTTTGAATCCGCGAAATTAAGTTTTACATCTTGATTTGTTGAATGGTTGTTAATGTGTGGAATTTTTGATTCGTTACTAGTTTGAATTTCTGGATCTGGATTTGCTGAATTTGCTTGAATTTCTGGTGATGAACTTAAACTTGGACTTTGAACTTGCATTCTGGATTTATTTGCTCACCTTCCTCCAAATTGAATTCACAAGTCCTTGCACGCAGCCAAACTTCTAAGAAAGACTTACATTTTCTTCTAAAAATTTCTCTATGATTCTGGATCTTTAAGCCATGATAAAAAAGGGAATTAAAATTTCTGGATATGTGACACCAACACGATTAGCATGAGCTGAAAATTCATCATAATATTCATCAACAATGACAAATTGTCTAATGAGAGAACCATTGTTAGTTGGAAGATTTTAGATAAAAGATAATTGAAGGAATCAATTAGAGAGAAATTAGGGAGAAGAGATGGAAAAGAGGATCTCCATTGATAAGTCAAAGGGAGAAAGTTCATTGACAATTCGCATATTAATTATTATATTACACGCATTCACTATATCTATTTATACTAAGTATCAATATTATACTAATTGGGCTAGTAAACCCACTTTTACTCCTAACACACAACAAAGAAATAATAATTGTTTTTTAATTTTTGGATGAATGTATAAATATGCGTACATGTAGTGTTATCTAATTTTATATTATTTTTGTTAGTTTATTTATTATAAATAGATACAGTAGATCTGTAACTGAAAGCATGAGTTTAGTAAATTAATATCTTTTACTCTTAAAAATTTCACTCTCTATAAAATTATTTCCTTCTTCATTCTTCCTTAATTTCTCTTTCATTGATTAATTAATTTTTCCTTTTTTAATTTCCTTTCCCCCTGAAGTTGCACTTGATTAATTAAAACCGGGGAATAACCAAGGTCTAGAGGTAGCTATATATAGATCACCCATATGCGAAAAGAGTTGTTGTCAAGAACCATAAGCCACCAGCAATGGAAATTCGTTGGTCAAACATTTCCATTGTCTTCCATATTATATGTATGCTCAATGTTATTTTGTTTCTTCATTATTCTTCTGCGGTTGCCGGAGAAGCCTTTGAGAGTTCTTATGACATGGCCTCTCTAAAACGAAGCAGCTTCCCAAACAACTTCATCTTTGGAACTTCATCTTCTTCATATCAGGTTTGACTAACACCACCACCTTCGACTTTCATATTATGCTATTTCAAAAGCATACAGCATCTGAATCATTCTCCTATATTTCAAAGATTGATGGATCTTTTGCCCCTTTTTACATTTTAAAAATAAAATAAAATCAAAGATTGAAAAAGAGGGAACAAATTTATTAATTATCTTTTATTTTTGAAAGGGATTCGAAGACTTAGGGATTTGATTCTTTTAGGGTAAAGCAACAATAGTTGCTGTTTTACAATAATATCCCTACAGTTGAAATTACAGTAATACCCTTACAATTTTCCCTAATACTTAGATTAAGTCTTAAAATTATTTCTAATGTTTTAAACGTGCTATTCATATTTTTAACGTTTTAAAATGTTATGATACTGTCAACTTTTTTAAAAAATAATCTTGAATAAAAATACACTTGTTGATACTAATTCTTAGTAAAATAATATGTCTGCTCTTATTTTCTTTACTATACCAAATATAACACAGAGAAGCACTTAATGTTTTTTCATCCTTACCCAAGTATATATCAAACAAGCAATGCAACCTTATATCTCGATTTATATAGTTTAGTTATAAACTTATAATTCTGTTTCAGAATTTTAATTGATTGGAATAAAATTATCACTTCAATTTTCATTTTTTCTAACATACAGTTTTATTTACTTATCCTATTTTAGAATTTTTAAACATAATAAAAGAAAATAAAATAAAATAAAAGAAGATAGATAATAAAACGAAAAAAGATCCATTAGCTATAATTTAAAAGACATTTATCCCCTTCTTTGATAGATATTCCGTATTCGAACCTTTCCAAATCTATTTTTGTTAAAATAAATATATACAATGAAAAGAAGGATTTGATTCTATACTTCTTTTTTTTGTGTGTGTGTGTGTGTTTGGAAGAGAGTTTTAGTGTGTCACTTAGCTTCAATTCTTATTTTTCGATGAAAAGTTTGAAGGTGCAGTAAAGGAAGGAGGCGCAGGTCCAAGTATTTGGGACACTTTCACTAAGAAATATCCAAGTAAGGATTTTATATCTCCATTGCACTGCCTTTGGAAGAGCTTTTTTTTCTTTTAATTTAGTAGTGCATATTGCATACTTAATGTCATTATTTTATTTTATTTTATATAAAATAAAACATATATTTTTAAAAATATTTAAGAGAAAATATTTATATACTGATAAAGATTTGAAGTTATTGAACAAAATATACAGTTGTACTTAATAATCAATATAGTTTAGTGACGAGGATTAGTTGTAGTTGTGTTACTTGGTTCTAGACTTCTCTAGCTACTGGAGAGCTTAGTATACTCATCATGATAGAAAAAGATCGATGAGTAAAAATTGCTTTTGTCTTAATATATAATAGAAAAAAAAATTAATAAAAATATTATATGTGCCAGAAATATTTTCCTTAAAAATTAATTTTAATTTTCACTTTTGCTTTTGTCTAAAATTTTATTCCTTTGCTTCCTTGATACACATCCTAAGGATCATAACATCAATTTTTAAAAGTTATTTATTATTTCTATGTACCACGATAACCAAAGATGGATCTAGATCGTTATGTTCAATATATATATAGCAATAAATTTTGCTACACATTTTAAAAAAAATTCAAATTTAAAAGAAAAAAAACCTAACTAAACTTAATATTATTTTAATAAATTAAATACAAAATTAACTTTTCATATTTATTATTGATCGAATGCATAAAAATACTGTTATAATTATTTTATTGAAAAACTTTTAATTTTTGATATTTTAAATACTTTATTATTTGTTTAATTATATAATTATTACATTAAAAAATATTTTATTTTTGTCGATCCTATGCAGATAAAATAACGGATCAGAGCAACGGAGACATCGCCGCTGATTCATACCATCGTTACAAGGTAAGTGTTTGTATCTCTCTCCATAAACATTTGTATTTGCCTCGTTCTGTACAATACACCTCATGTCAACCATATTATAAAATATAAGTTAGTTATATATCAACATTATCTATTAAAATTAATCATTAATATAAAATATACGTTAAATATTAAATATATATTAAAAATAAATTAAAAATACATATATTAATATATAAATACAATTTTCACTTTAATGTATACATTGTTTCCATGAAAAATGATATTTTTATTTATTCTTCTCCCCAAAGTGATAATTCATAGAAATCTTTCCTTGAATAATTTCACACCATTTTCAATGGCTGGAGGAGATATGTGAAAATATTTCTTTCTTCAGGAGGATGTACAGATAATGAAGGAATTAGGGTTTGATTCTTATAGATTTTCCATCTCATGGTCAAGGATCCTACCAGGTGCGAATTAATACAAATAATGCAAAATCCACAAAACTACTTGAATAAATCTGATTAAAATGTTAAACATACAAAATAGTTATTTTAAAATATCACATGTTATATGTTTGCGAAGTTTTTTGGAAGAGATTTCTTAGCTATATGTATATTTTGCTTCCTTTATTTATTTATTTATTTATTTATTTATATATTTATTTTATAATCACATAATAACAGGTGGAAACTTATCAAGTGGAATAAATAACGAAGGCATAATGTATTACAACAACCTCATCAATGAAATTATAGGCAAAGGTTTGATATATCTTACTGGAAAATAGTATAGGAATCACTTGTTTTTTTTTCTTCGTATATAAATTTTTATTTTGTCTAATTCATCGATATAAATTATTCTCATTTGCCAAATAGAAATGATCAACATGATTCCGAATTATATTAGTTATTAAGAACTGATGAGAAACTGTTTAATAAATATTTAATTAAATATTAAAATAAAAGGAAATTATGGTTTTTTTTTTTTAAAAAAAGTAATAATTAAATATTTATTAAATAAATTAAATAAGAAACACTATATATATACGAGAAATAATATAATTTCCTTCCCTTATAACCATTGTAATTGAGTTATCAGGTAGGGCTAATGCATAAATCACAAGTTTCAAGATACACATGTGCCCAGGGGGAAGTCTTTTTGGTCGTTCACTAAATTTTCACTCAACCATATATATAAAGGTCGCAAGATAGAAAATATATTCTAGTTAAAAGAGAACCGAGATAAATAATAAAAAAATCTAAGAATGTTAAAAATTTTAGAGAGGAATTAGAGGATTTTTTAAAAAAATTCTATTAAAAAAATACTCTATATATTTGTTTTTAAATGCCTTTTTAAGTTAAGCTTTAAAATAGTAGTTTCTGAGATTATTTGTGTATTCAAACGGTCTTTTTTACAATCCGAATTGTATCAGTTACACTATTAAAATTGGCAAAATACACTATGATAGTTAAATCAACCTTTTTTTTGTGAACAATGTCTCTACCTATTCATCATGCAAGCTCCATTAGACAAGCATTAAGGAACCAAATCAATGGGAATGCTTCACTAGACAAGATATTTCAAAAACTAAGTATCGGTATTCAAATCCCGCCTTATGCATGCAACAATCTATTAACTAGCGATAGATCGTTAAATGAAATTTAAATCTGCGGCAAAAGATCTGCCGTGGGAAACCAAAAGATCAGCGTATTCTAGTTGTGCATCTGACCTAATTACACGATAAAATGTTTAATCTAGTTATTGCTCCATATTGTGTCTATTTTGGTCTGAATTTAATTTCTTGGTCTTTAAGAAGGAAACAACAATGAATCCAGATCATTGTTCAGAGACAGGGGATTGCCAATATATAGTTCCAGAAATATTATTATGGATTAAGAATTTGCTTGTGGAAATTCACATCATGGCGCCATGTTACAGCAATTTATTGTGACAATATTATTAGTGTTAGTTGTTCTTATGACTTTAAATCCAATAGGCTAACAAGTTAGTTGGAGACTATTTAGAGGAGGTTAGAGTCGGTTGTTAGTGCATGGGAGTTAAATATCAGATTGGTCCCTGAAATTTGGATCTACAATCAAATTGGCCCCGAAATTCAAATCGCATCAAATTGACATCTATTTTTACGGTTGTGACTCAAGTTGACCATTTTATAGATTTTCTTTAAAAAATGCTGATATAGTCGTTAATTGTCCGTGTTGGACTCTGATATAACAACGTCGTGATCTGTTAGCGCCAACATAATACCAAAATGACGTTATTTGATGGTGAAGAAAGTTAAAATCCATCTCACACAACAAACTGAAAGATAGATTTTAACTTCTCTCGCTCTCAAATGGTGTCATTTTGGTACTGTAGTGGCGCAATAGACCACGACATTTTTTTAGAGTCCAGTCTGGACAATTAACGACCACATCAACGTTTGTTTGACGAACAATCTTAAAAGGGCCAATTTCAAAGACCAATTTGATCGTAGCCCCAACTTGTGATATAAGTCATTGCACTATATATATCTTTGTTTTCTTTTTTTTTTTTATAGTTTAAGTTCTCAAATCTAAAGAGTGATAAGAGTATACTGGAACACAACAAATTCATAAAACATAAATCTACTAATTAACTCTAAACATGATACTGAATTTTTTTTCAAATTCAGTTCCGACAAATGCATCGGATCACAAGTAATAAGAAGTGAGTAAGGGAATGTCGTTCCCACGAAAATTAACATAAGATTAAGAAATAACGATTAACTCATTATTTAATTAGAAATAATTAAAATATAATAAGAGAATTGGAGTTTCAATAGTGAACACAATGAAAACAGAGAATGTATAATAGTAACTTGCCAATGAAGAAATCAAAATAGAATTGAGAAAACAATTATGAAGAAGAGCTAATGACTTGGAGATATTCAATCCTAAGATATTAATTCTTAAATTCACTTTTTTCTTTAACAACCAATGATCAATTCACAATGAATCCTAATTAACTATAAATCTCTTGACTAATTAATTAAGAACAAATGTGAGGTTCAATTCTAATTCTAATCTGTAATTTCCAAGAATGATTCTAGATTGAATTAGATGTCACCTATCCAAACTAGTTCTAAATCAATTGAAGAATTACAGATTAAGATATTGCACAACTATTAGTTCCCTATCTCTAATTCAAGTAATAGGTATGAGGTAAAATTCTCAAGCTTGTCTGACCACTTATTCTCTCAAATTCAGTGATTAAACCAAGACAGAATTAGCTACCTCTCAGTAATCTAATTCCTTGTTGATGAAGAATGAGAATCCAACCTTGAATTGTAATCAATAACTTGAGATTGAGGAAAAGTAAAACATGAATTAATGATTTGTGCTGGGATGAACATAGCTCCACATCCTCGACAGAAGTGTTTAGTTACTCATAATACAGAAAAAAATCAAAACTAGGATTTGTGATAGAAAAACTAAGTCACCAACCATAATGGTTTGTCACTATTTACACTAATAACTAAACCTAATTCTCTTCCTCATATCATTGGTTTTAAGCGTCCAAACTTAGGACTTGGGGCAACAAACCAACGCCTAGGCATGGAGTGTGGGCGCCTAGGCATGACCTTTATCTGCAACCATATATGGCGCCTAGGCGTGCTCCCTTGCCTCCAAGGTGAGTTTTGATGCCCCTATGCTTCATTTTGGTTGCCTAGGTGCTCATCACCAGTGCCTAGGCTTCCTCCTTGTCTCCAGTGTGAGCTTCTTTGACTTCTTGGCTCTGTTTTGTTTCCAACTTTTGTTCTTTGTTTTCTTCCTCCTCATGTTTTCTTTCTTTGATTTCTTTTGTTCTTCTATCTCTTGAATTCTCTTATTTTTTCCTTAAATTCCTGTAATTAACAAAGATACCAAATATTCAAAGTTATGTTGATGAAAAGATGAGAATTTACTTGAGTATGGAATTAATTATTTCTTAATTTGCAAAACACTAATGAGTAAAACTATCAATGATACTCATGCATCAAAACACACCAAAAAATAAAACCAATGAAGTCAAAACTCACCACCACTCTTGCCAAAGCAGTACAACCCAATCTCTCCTCAACACTTAAAAACCTCCAATTCAACTCTAAATTCCTCCTTCATTTCTTTGATGTGCCCCATCCAAAAAGAAAAAAGCTACTTCCAACTTTGCTTCCCTACTTTTACCTCTTATCGCCACCCACCTTTTAGCCAATATCTTTTCCAAGACATCTAAAAAAGAATCACCTCGGATACAAATAACGCCCAAGCACAGTCACTCTTCCATAACCAAGCTACCATAATCTCATTCTCTGCTTTTTTTTCCGATTCCACTAATTCAATCAACATCAAACACAATTTCTGCATAATCTCCTTACCATATTAGTCTTCCCCTTCCCCCAACTCCCCACATTCCAAAAAATAACTTTCAGTAATAATAAATATAAACACCTGAAACTCGTTGATGTTTCTTTGCACCGGTATTCACTTTTTCCTCTTCTTTCTCGTTCTTTTTTCACCATGGACGCAATCCGTACAAGCAGCTTGCAGTGCTCCTTTCCATCTCCACAAGCTTTGCAACCACTTTCTCTATCTCCACTCGTCAAAACCGTATGCCTCCCTCTTCGCAGAATTCAATTGTCTCCTCAACTCTGCTTCTCACTCTATCGGTGATTCAAAGCACCTCTCGTGTAAGGTATTTTGGTTTTCACTCACTTCCTCCTCCTCCGCTTGAGCATTCCCGATATTAAGGTTTTCACACGGCTCCAATACCCTATGGACATGGAATCCGTTTCCACATGGGTCGTAACCCGGTGGAAAAGGGCATGACCCGGTTGACCTAGTTGACACTGGCCCAGTTGTCCTTCACTCCTTCCAACATTCTTTTGTGTTTGTGAGACCCACTCCCTCCAAGCCCAATTGTCACAGTTAGAGAACCCTTTCCTCATATCATTTGTTTCATTCTCTTCCTCCAACTCCACATTACTAGATAAGTTTCGGTCCATAGCATCCTTTTGAGCCTATCCAATGCATTTCCCAATATGCTTCTCACTTCCACTAACCTCTCTAACATCTCCCTCAATACCTTATGTCCCTCCTCTATTTCCCATGCACTCCAAGCATGCCGTCATGATTAATATTTCTCGAAGAGCAAAACCGCTCTGACTACCAAGGTAATAATGGTCAACGTTCTCCTCTCTACTAACCAATTTTTTTTTTCAAAATCAAATCCTCGGCTATTGGGTCCCACTTTTTTTCCAAGAACATCATCAACCTCCTATCCTGTGCGATTTCCCGTTCCTTCCTCTAGTTGTCCCTCGTATTTCCCCGGCCTCATATGATAGTAGATGCCTAAATTTCCTTGTCTCGTTCTCCTATGTTGTCCCACTGGACTTGTCCATCCTTCTGTCACATGTTTCATAACTCGTCAAAAATTAATTTGTTCCATGGTTCCAACCACAGTTGTTACTATATTGATCATCTCTGCTTCTTCTTCCTTGTCACTTGCTCTTCCACTTATTTGTGTTGTTTCTCTCACTGCTGCTTCTTATCGTTACCCTCACTCCCCTTCTTGAATCTCGTGCCTACATGTTCTTTGCTCCCAAGCCCTCTATCGTGTTTTAATCTCCCAAAGCTCGCTAGTTTAACCACCATCTTCTTTGTCCCTATACTTACACCATTCATCTTTTGTATGGCTCTCTCTGCCTCCCCTTTGGAATTGAATCTCACGAACGTGAACGGCACCTTGGCTCTTCTCCTCCTTTTCCTCGATATGTACACATCTATCACGTTACCCACCCAACCAAAGATCCTGTAGAGAAGACCATTGGCTATATCTATCACCAAGTTGTCAACAAAGACGGAGTGTGAGTTCTTTTAAATCGCTTCTCATCCCTTAGTTGACCTGCTCTTCATCGTTATTCCTCTTGAGATAGCTTTTCCCCCGTTTCGATTTGAAGAAGACTACGGCGTCGGCGAGCCCTCGTCACCGTTGCTCATCCACACAAAACTGCGGCTTCCGTCTTGCACTATATATATCTTTGTTATAACTTTATTTGTCTTTGATTAATTATAAGATGAATCATAATCATCGATTACATCTTCCTAACCCTTCAATTCCATACCTTTCTCTTTCTCTTCCCACGCATAAAAAAGCATGCATTTTCTTTGTCCATATAACCCTCTAAAGTACAAACAATAACACAGAAATGGATACGACACAACACATTTTCACAAGGATACAACATATATACAAAATATAATGTATTTTTTTTTTATAAAAATTGTAATAATAGCTTGATATTTTATTGATACTAAAATATAAAGGAATATTTAATTTTTAAATGTTTTTAACATTCTTTATAAGTATATAAAATGTTTAAAATAATTTTTAGATTAAAAAATAATAATATATAAACAATTTTTAATAAACGCAATTTAGGAATATATATTAAAAATAATATTGAACATATAGACGCACAGAGAATACTTTTTTGTTTTTTATTTGAATAGAGTGGCCAAACAGAAGACATATGTGTCGGATGTCGAATAAGTATCGTGTTCAACTGAGGAGTATTTGAATAATTTGATAGGAGTTAAATTTTTATTTTTTGTTCTTACTGATGATTTTATTTTTCATGTTTGAATTTGTCATCTCATCATCTATTTGGGTCTTTTGTGGGATTTGAATTGATCAGAAAAAAAAAATCGTGTTCAAAATATGTCTGACATACAAATACGACACTTGATGTCCGAAATCCTTATGGACTCCCGGACTCTCACCGGCAAGTGTACCAGATCGTATCAAGTAATAAAAGAATGAGTAGAGTATCGTTCCCACGAGGATTAATGGACTAAGCAACAATGATTAATTAGGTTTAATTAGACAAATTAATAATAAAGGGGTTTACTGAATCTGACACCTAATAATATTTAACTAAATCCTAAACAGCTAACCTACTATGCAGACTTCTCAGATTAAATAATTAAAACTACCACTCAATGAATCAGATTTACTAAGACAATAACGTAACACTAGCAACTAGAGAATTTAAATAACAATCAATCATGCACAATTTGGACTTAAAAGTGCCGTGACAGTAAAGAACAAAACATATAAAATTCAAGCCTAGAACTAATGCAATAACAAAAAATACTAACAGTGACAATCATGCAAATCATGCAAATTTAGACCAAACAACAACGTGCAATCAAATAAGAGAATTAGGCAGCAAGTAAACAAATTGGGAAAATAATAATAATGAGAAATCAAGCCTAGGATTTGGAGATATTCCACCAACACTTATCCTAATTCAATTAATCACTTTTCTTATCTTGCAAGTAACTCAATTCACAATGAACCTTAATTAACTAAATCCTAATCTCTTAGTAATTTAGTTTCCTCAAAATTCAATTAATTATTAATCTCTTAATTAATCAAAGAATTAGAAGATGAAGAACAAAGACTGGTTCGGTAAAATAATGATTGCATAAACATTCAAATTCTATTTCTAGTCAAAGAATGAATATGAGGAGCAAATCAGATTCACGTTCAATCACAAACTCTCTCAAATTTAGAGATCAAACAAAAACAGAACCAAAATACCTCTCAGTAAAATTGGAACTTTGTAATGAAGCACAGATTTGTTCCTTGAATTGAAACTTGCACATAAACAAAAGTGAAACTTGAATTACTC
Organism: Stylosanthes scabra; assembly: GCA_036250425.1. NCBI lineage: Eukaryota > Viridiplantae > Streptophyta > Magnoliopsida > Fabales > Fabaceae > Stylosanthes > Stylosanthes scabra. The sequence continues at coordinate 31,866 of JASCZI010090919.1, forward strand.
AAAGGTGCTGGGATGGAGAGGTCTTCATCCCTAGCTCTTGAAGATTTAACTACTCATACTAATGATGAATGTCACAAAACAGAGAAGAAAACTCATTGAAATCCTAATCCTAAACGTGATGAACAGAGGGAAATTGAAAGAAAACAAAATGAAAACCAAAGTCTGTGAACGTGAATGAAAAGAGGCAGAATTGAAAGTTACTAAATAAACCTAATTTCTAACTATTTATACTAATTACCTAACCCTAATTAGATTACAAATATTGATCGATCAAAACTGCAGAGTCTGGGCTTGGGCCTGAACTTGTCTCTGAATTAACCTCACCAGTCTTGCATCTTTGGGCCTTGAGACTAATCAAGATTTTGTGCTTTAGTTGTTGAGTTTAAGGGTGTCAAACCATAATTAGAAGCTTGATTAATCTTGATGGACCTTGGCTAATTAGCTCAGAAGAAAGGAAGTAGTAGCAGCATGGAACATGGGTAAGAATTGGTTGAGCACGGCTAGCTTAGAGTGCCATGCCTAGGCCACGCCTGGGCGAGGGAGCAGGTGGCTTCTTTGGTGATTGTCACGCCTAGGCCACGCCTAGGTCACGTCTGGGCGTGGAAGCTTGTGGCAGCTTTGATGCGTCACTTTTCTAAGGTGTTTCGAGCCTCAAACCAATTGTCAACTATACACTATTATATACCGTCGCGTAGCCCCGGACGTTAGCTTCCAAACGAGCTTAGAACTGTATAGTTTGGAGCTCTGTAGCTCGAGTTGTCCCTACTTTAGTGCACAGAGGTCAAGTTGACAGCACACTCAAAAGTCTTCTTCTTCAAACTTCTTCCATTTTCTTTGTATTCTCTTGTATTTCCTGTAAACACATAACTAAATACTCAAGATACATTGATAAAGAATTAAACTTAATTACTTGAGTATTAAATCAAATATCTACTAAAAACATATGAAATTAGGGCCTAAAATCATCAATGATGCACACGCCTCAACTCCTCAACAAAATATACGTGCTTCGTAGATAGTATATCTCAAACTTTCAAACTTTCTTGGAAAAAAAAATTCTCACTTCACTTCCATATATGTAATCATTGAATTTGCTGCTGGTACGTACATAAATGACGTTTCTACAAGTGCCAATTTTTGCATGCCTACGCGTATTTGACTGCTTTTTTATGGATTAAATAAAAAATCATGCTACAATTCTTCATTTATATCTTTTATTAATTAATGTTTATTAATATTCATCAACTCGTAGTTGTAGCTTAAAAAGTTGATTTTATATTTTCTCCACAAGAATGATGAAAACAAATTTTGTGTGGAATACCCTCCAACAGGTTTGACACCCTTCATAACACTTTTCCATTACGATTATCCTCAAAGCCTAGAAGATGCTTATGGTGGCTTCTTGAGTCCTCAAATGGTGTAAGTTATTAGACATTATGACACAAACAATAACAATCATTAGGTTTTTCCTAATTGATCAACAAAATGTAAGACATTTATGTTTTATAAGCTGGTTAATATTTAAATCCGTTTTTAAAGGATAATCTATTTCCAAAATATTTTGCTATTCATATTAATAGATGCAGAAATTTTAAATTTGCAATTTTGGTCCTCAGAAAAATTTTATTTTGTAAAAGTTTTCAACAATAACTTCAATTAGATAAATTGGTACCTCCGTTGCTTTTAATCAAATTTTTAACATGTGTGTTGGACAAATAATAAGTTTCTAATAAACTCTATTATAATACAATCATGTGTAAAAAAATATCCGAGGACAGTAATTTGGTTTGAAATCCTTAAAATCGAAGGCGTTTATTAAAAAAATAATTTCTTCAACCACATGAAATGGGAATACATATATATGATGTGATAATTTGGAAGTTGTCATCATTATTAGGAAGGATTTCACAGACTTTGCAGAGGTGTGCTTCAAAGCATTTGGTGATAGGGTGAAGTTCTGGCTCACCCTTAATGGGCCATCCATTTTGTCTAAATTGGGTTATGCAATTGGCCAATATGCTCCTGGAAGATGCTCAAGCTGGCTAAACTTGAACTGCACTGGTGGTGATTCAGCTACTGAGCCTTACATTGTCACTCATCATCTACTTCTTGCACATGCTTCTGCTGTCAAAGTCTTTAGGGAAAAGTACCAGGTCACTACTTCACTATCTTCATTTAATTTCGAAAAATGTTATATATTTGTATTGCATATATCATCAAATCATTTATTCTAAAAGTTTAAAATCCCAGGTAGAGGTGCATAAATAATTACTACATATGTCTAATACATTCCATCACTAAAGAATTTAATTATTTCAATGTCTTTTAGTTTCAGGTTTTGATTTCATGTCATTAAATTTTAAATAGGACTCACATATAGATTACTAGAGTTGTCATTTGGGCTGGACCTATAGGGCTTTGGCCCTATGACATAGGGGCACACCCAAAAAAGGCCCCATAACATATAGGGTCATTTATTTAAAAAGCCCGTAGGGCCAAAAGCCCTCATATGCCAAACGGGCCTAGAGCCAACCCGTGGGCCATCTCACATTTTTTTTTACAATTTAATTTCTAAAACTTTGTTTATTTTTAATTAAACAAAATTTACCAAAATTTTATTTAATTTTAACTAATCAAAATTCATTCAGACTAATCAACGCTCAAACTAAAATTTACATAAAAATTCATAATATAAATCAAATCATGAATACATACTTAGAAAGTAATATAAAAAAATTAAAGCTATTTCAAAATTAATTTTTATTCCTCCGACAATAAAAAACATAAAAAAGATATTAACTAAACCGATATTATCAGAACTTGATACTCCTCTAGATTTGAAAGATTCAGGATGAGAAAAGAGAAAGAAGCTTCCAAGTCATTGTGGTTGAGTGAATCAATTAAAGCCACCGAAATTACCTTCAAAGTTCAATGGTAAGAATCCAGATCTAATACATGCAAAATAATTCACTATCACCTATGCTTGAAAGATGATTAGGTTCGTGAATCGAAGAAGATAAAGGTCTAGCATTGGCGATGGCTAGAGACAGCGCTGGCAAAAACTATAAATGGTGTCGGAGCATCCGCGGTAGTTGCTGAGAAAAGAGTGGACGGCGGTGGCTGAGAAACACGTCAGAGAATGAGAATGTGAGAAGAGTGGACGATGGTTGCTAAGAAACCTGGGTGAGAAGAGAGGGATTAGGAAATTAGGGTTATTTGTTTTGGATTTTAAATTGGGCTGATTTGAGGTTTTAGGATTGGCCCTATTCTAGCCCTATTTTTTGGGGCTTATTTAGGGTTAGGATCTTTGAGTTTTTTATAAAAATAAGCTGGGGCCATGGGGCAAAAAAAATTAAAAGGTTTAAGGCTGGTCCTAGGACTGTAGGTCTAATTGACACTTCTACATATTACACAAATAAATAGTATACAGAGTCATGTATTTTTATAAATATAATAAATAAATAAATAAAATAAATAATGGGATCCATATTATTTATCTCTTATTCTCCACTCTTTTTACACTATCACACTCTACGTGGGAGTAAACAACTTAAATTTTACCTATATATCCCATGTAGCACACTACTTTGTCTACTTCATTTGTTAAATACCCTCCAACCGTGTACATGTTATTTCTTTAATACCACCAACCCATTTTTATTCAGTATGCTGTTTTTGCTGCACCGATCTTCCTGCTATTCCCTTTCTTTTTTCGAAAGAAAGAATAAAAGTACATATTAATTACACGATGAATAAAAATACATATAAATTTTTTAATAATTCAATTATACACATAAAATATTATGTTATTGAATAAAAATATACATGTAATAACTCAAATGTGCACATAAAATATTTTATTAGTGAACAAAAATACATATGACCTTTTTATCTTCTCCAAAAAATTATTTGTACTTTTGTCCCTTACTAGAATATTTCATATGCATATTTGGATCATTAAAAAATTCATGTATATTAAGGTCATTAAAAAAATTATATATATTTTTATCCATGATGTAATAATTTATTTATACTTTTGTCTCTTCTTTTCTTGTTTTCTTTTTTTTTTCTTCCATTGATCCACAATAGCAATTAATTGGCACCATCCAATATTCCCTAGCAGTTCCTTATTTTCAAATATCACCAAGTTTATGCACCTTTCTCTCCTTGAGCAATCCATATAATAGCAAAAATTAATATATTCCATTTAACTCTCCTTCCTATGGACATTGATGGAAATATATTTATTTGATGATGGAGATATAAATACTGAATATATTATCTTTGACACAATTTTTATTATTTTTATATCTATTTTAATTTTTAACAAAGGACACTGATAAACACACAGAATTTTTGATAACAAATTTTTCCCTTTACCTACAAAACTATTTTATTATTCTGCCATTATCTTCTTTTTAAAAAGTTAAAAATACGTTTTAAGTTAAATTTTAGCATTGTCCTTGTGTAAGCTATATATTATTACACACTATAGAAATAAACATTAATTTTAATGTCTATGTAGTATTATTTCTGCCGTAGTATTTTATTCTATCTTATTCTCGTAAACAAACACAACCTTTAAAATTACATGCCATAATTTTCTTTCCAAACTTGCAATGTAAAAGTAAAGCTCATTTGTCTCTGCTCCCCACACATACCACACACATTTTCTTTCCTACTTGATCTATAATATTTCTTCTAACTACTTTATCCTTTGTATTTAGGCCATAAAACACAACAAACCAAACAAGAATTTTTACTCTAGGAGGCACTAAATCACACTACATATATTCAAAGATATATTTTGTACCCGGATCACCAAGATCTTTTCAATTGTTATCTCCTTGAAAGACTTAGCCATGTACCTTCCATTCCATGCCACTCGCCTTCTCTTATATATTTTGTAATATGTTATACTGTGCGTGCTACCTTAGATTGGAAGAACTATATTCTTCGCTTTAAGTCTCACACTCATATTCTGATCTCACCACTTACCATAGTCATCAATAACTGAGTTTTGTTGGGTTGAATTTCGAAAGAGTTTAGAAAATGATCTACTTTCTAGTGCACTATGCGTCTATGCTCATCCAAACATCCTTTTAACATCTCATTATTCATTGTCAAGTTAATAACATCTCTCCATAGGTCATTTGATTTTTCACTTTGTTGGTTCTCCACCCTTGTTGTTCGTTCGGCATCAGCAAGATCCTACTTAGAAATAAGATGTGTCTTCGTTCATTGATGTCATATAAATAGTATCTATTACTTATCGAATAACTAATATTATATCTAAACACTTTTCAGCAGAATTATTTATTATTATCTAATCAATTTTATTATATCTAATTAAACAATTGAATATTGTAATATTGTTAATCTAATTTTGGTAATTTTCACCAGAGCACACAAAAGGGACAAATTGGGATCATTCATGGGACTGACTGGTTTGTGCCAATGTCTCAATCCAAGGAAGACATTGATTCAGCATCTAGGGCACTGGCTTTCTTGTTGGACTGGTAAAGGATTAAAAAAGAAAAAGAAAAATAGAGGTTCTAATATAAAGTTTTTAATTAATTATTAAACAATAGTACTACGAATCAAACATATGAATCAAACATTAGTGATTCCTTAGAAAGTTATAATTAAGTTATTATTCAAAAGTAAAAAAAAAATTATCTTTTGAAATTGAAAAATATTATCATCAAATAAAATTGATCATCTACATAATGTACATGTGATTATATATGAGTTGTCATCCGTAACTAATTTACAATCATCATCAACTATATTGGCTCTTAAATATATTTGCTCTCACGACTTTCTTATAATTAAATTCATATATTTGCTGAGTTGACTAAGTATCAATTGTTTTGGCTAATATCAGTCTATTTTTTCTTCAATGATATTCTTTATATTAAATTTTAAATTTTAAATGCCGTTTTAGGTTTAATTAGTTTATTGATTTTATAGTTTTACCAAATTTTTAATTAGATTTTCATATTTTTTTTCTCTTTTAATTAAATCCTTACTATATATCAGATTTTGTAATTAAGTCCAGACATGACAAATACATTAAATATAACCCCTAATAATATTTCATAAAACGAATACACCACTATTAAGGGTATCAACCCTAGACAAATATACTCTAATATATATAATTAAAAATTTGTTAAAATTATAAAAATTTGCCAAGTAATTTAACCCCTATTTTATTTTAAAAAAGAAGAGTTTTTAGAGTTAAGAAATTTAGCAATTTTTAACTCATTAAAAATTAATTTTTTTGTATTTATTTATTTGGATTTTAAGTATAACTTGTACGAATTTTGCTATTTGTTTACTACAGGTTTATGGAACCGTTGCATTCTGGTTCCTATCCAGCTATAATGGTTGGCTATGTGGGAGAAAGACTGCCAAAGTTTACCGAAGAACAATCAGATATGTTGATAAATTCTTTTGATTTTATTGGATTAAATTATTACTCTTCAAGTTATGCAGCTGATACCAAATGCCCAACTGGAAATAAAAGCTACATTACAGACTCATGTGCTGAGCTCACCTGTAAGTTATCATGAATTCTAGTTCTATAAATTATAATATTGAAATTTTTTTATATTCTAAGAACGCTAATACTAAATATAGAATTGTACATATTGTGTACATTCTATTTAGGAATACAAATAAATAAAGTTTATATTTTTTCGTATTACTAAATCATGTGTACAGATGTGTACAATCATACACATAGATTTATTCTTTCAAAAATATCTCTATTACCGTGCTTTTTGTAATAGATAGTTATTACAAAATATAATAATGTATATAATTAAAATTAATGGTAAAACTATTAAAATATCACATTTTACTGAAGAAATAATAATAGGTAGTCATAGATAAAAATTAACTTATTTAAATTAATGTTTATAAATTAATATAAATAATATCCATAATATATTTATAATATCTAATAATACACATTTAATTTAATAGTAATTTTTGTTTCACCAAAAAAACAAAGTTGGGAGGTAATAATTACTTATAGTTAAGAAATTATGACTATCATTTTTTTTTTCTTACCAAAGACTTTTTCTGTAAAATAATAATGTATGCATGTATATTTAATGCTTTAGAAAAGGAAAAAAATGAGTTAATATTGGTATTTCTAAAATACTATAAATTCTTTCTGCAAACAACAATGTTAGATAACCAATAAAAATTCAATCAATATTAACCAATAACTTAAATTGAATGTTCTATTATTTTAGATTTCAAATGTTCTGTTTCTAAAGAAATATAAAAAATAGGCTATGATTGTTTTAAGTTTCGGATATTTTATAACTTTCATTGTGTATGTTCTATATATAGTGGTTACGGATATTCTATTTTTTATTAGTTAATTTGTTAGTTAGAAAATGATTGCTTAGATTTATTTTTTTTCTATAAAATAATATATGCATGCATTAAATATGTTTTTTAAAAGGGAAAAAAATAGTCTTTTCAATTTACTTTTGTTAACTCTTTTGTACAAATTATCTCTACAGCTTCAGTGGTTTCATTAATAATTAACTTATTGAATCAGATAGTATAATTCATGAAACAATAATGTTATTTATTATAGAATATATACACAAATTGATTCGTAATAAATTCTAGATGAGATCAGACACTCTATTTTTCAACAAATTTTTATTATTTAAAAAGTCCTCAAGAATTACTCCAGACTGCCAACAAATGTTGATCTAGTTAATAAAGGATCAGCTTATAACTTCCGCTACTCATATGAGGACCTTATTGGTAAGCGATCTGTAAATACCTATGTAAGCGCTCATAGAGTCATGGGGCCTGCCCTGACCTTGGTGAGTCCCCGGAACCCAACTCACCTAAACTTTTCAAATAAAAAAAAAAGAATTACTCCAGACTCCAAAGAAACAAATTGGTTCCTCAATATATCAATTTTAATAAAAAATTTAATGTAAGTGTTAGACAAGTATTTAACAAATTGTATTATAACACAAATTAATTAATATCTCTTTCAAATAGACTAACCCATCTTGAGAACCTTTAAAGTAATAAAAACCGGTTAAAAATTAAAGGTCTGATTTAATATTTCTTGATTTCAAATTTAAGTATCTAGTCTAGGTTTTATTATAATTGTGTTCTTCTTTGTATGTCTATTTTTTACCTAATTTGTACTAATACCTAATTTGTACTAATACCTAATTTGTACTAATAATATGTTATAAGTAATCCTTGCATTTGACAAATTCTAAATGATGTATCAGATGAGCGTAATGGAGTACCCATCGGTCCAAGAGTAAGAATTAATTAATTACAATAAAGAGTAAATTATAATTTTTTGAAACTTCTGTTACGTATACTACTGTTACTAACTGAAAATTTGACAAACAAATTATTCTCTGCAGGCTGCTTCAGATTGGATATACATTTATCCTCAAGGAATTGAAGAATTATTGATGTACATCAAGGACAAATACAACAATCCAATCATATATATAACAGAGAACGGTACCTCAACTTTCCAAAATATTAATCATTCCACTTTGCAGGTGTTTTAGTTAATTTTAATTTTAATTTTATATATATATATATTGGAATATTTGATGGTTAATAATAATAATAATAATAATAATAATTAATGGTTAAATTAAAAATATTGGAATATTTGATTTCATATCCCACCAAAAATGCTTCCTATTTCTTTACCTATTAGATAGTATTTTTCATGTTAATATATAGGTTAAATTATTTTGTTCGTCCTTGCAATTTTATTAATATTTTTTTAATTAGGTTTTTATATATATATTTTTAAATTAGGTCTTTATATAATATCCAAATTTTTAATTAAGTTCCTACCACGATAAAAAAATTAAATTTAATGGAATATTTTGTTATATAAATTTTTTTTTTCATATATTGAGAGTTTGTGTAACATAATATTTTTTGTGTAGTAGAATATTCCATTAAATTTAACTTTTTGTTTGGGTAATGATTTAATTAAAAAAATTAAATATTATATAAGGACATAATTAAAAATTTGATGAAAATATAAAGGGATTAATAGAGTAATTAAACAAATAATATACACACATGTATATAACCTCAATCTCATTTTTTATCTTACTTTGTCTAAGGTGAACCTAATTTATAATGAAGCAGATGAAATATTCTCAAATGAGTAGTTATAATTTTTTTTATATTTAATTATTATTAGTTTTTTCACAATCAGTCATTTGAAAATATCTTACCTTGATCTATTGTAGACTCGTCCCTCTTATCTGCTGCATGAGAAAAAATATAATATCAATTAAAGAGCTTGGTAGCATTTTTTCCTAAACTTGGTGCGATTGACACTGAACTCATCACCCTAATTAAACTTAAACTAATATGTACGAATTGACAAGGAGTTTAAACAGTATGCATGAGTTTATTAATCGAATAAACTATAAAAATTAACCCAGAAAGATTCAACTGGAAATAAAAAATGTTGAGATAGCTAACATAAATAGAAGTAGAAACAGTTGACACTTAATCATTTTATCAAAATTTTTAATCTATATGGGCATTTTTATTGTTTAAATCTTTCAGAATTATTTTCTTTCGTTTCAAAATCTTTCATGATTAATTTTGTAATTATGCTACCGAGCCTATAATACATAGTCTATAAAGAGCCAAGAATGTAATTTTTTAAAATCTTTCATTTCCTAGTCATATTAATTTTTTAAAAATGTAATTTTCAGTTAAATTAATCTTTCTACCAGTTAAATGGCATATGTTACAAAATGATTTATTGATAGATGATACGTCATCCAATCATTCTGTAGCACGTGGTATTTAAAGATGACATATTATCATTTGATTGACCGAATGATTAATTTGACTGAGGATTGTATCTTCTAGGAATAATATGACTAACAAAATTTTTTGAAGAATAATTTGAAAAACTAAATATCTTTCAAAACTAATTTGACCATTAACTCAAGCATCACTTTTAATTAATTTGTAAAAAAAATATTTGTTCTAGATTTTTTTTTCCAAAGACAGAAAACATATTACTAATGAAATTTGTTTAACCGTAATTTGTAGGTTATGACAATTTTAGTGACGAAAATCAATCATTCAACGACCAAATAAGAATAGATTGTTACGTTCAACATCTTTCACATGTTCATAATGCTATGAGGTGAGCATTCTACATTATTATTAACTAATTAAGCTTAGCTTTTTTTTAACAACTATAATTTATGGTTTTATATTTTGTATAATTTGAAATTTGGTAGGAATGGGGTCAATGTAAAAGGCTACTTTATATGGTCGCTTTTGGATAATTTCGAATGGTGCGATGGTTACACTGTTCGATTTGGGATTGTGTATGTTGATTTTGCTAATGGATTAAAGAGATATCAAAAGGATTCAGCCAAATGGTTTAAGAATTTTCTCCATCAAGAATATAAATCCCAGTGAAAGTATTGTTTTGATGGATGTAGAGCAGCTCATTATTCTCTTCATTTACTATCATCAAAGGAGGGAAATTTGTAATTATATTTTAACTCTATATGTTAACTCTTAATGTGTGTATTAACATCAACCATCAACTAAATGAAGCTTTTTTCCTTGCTATTTAAACCGATATAAAAAGACATGAATTGTTATATTTCTAGCTAGCTAATACATTTTCTCACGAGGAGCTTCTTTTAATTTTGTGTGGAAATTGGAGTCTAATTGACACATTATGTGGAACCAAGAGGTACGGTTGGAGGTTTGGCTATGCCATGAAAATTAAAGACTCTAATGATATCTCAGTTATATGTGTAAGATTGATCACAATCTTGAAGAAACAAGAAAGAAGAATTGCTGAATGTAATTTGATTATTGTAGAGAAAATGTAAATGTGTTTATTGTGTTATCGTAGAATACACATGAGTAGGCTTTTATACAACAGATTATAAAACAATACATTATGGGCTTGTAACTAGAATTAAGAAAAGGCCCATTAGATGAAGAGAGTGTTGAGCCCATCCATAGAAGAGGATCCGAGACTTGTAACATTGAGTGTGAAACCTAATCACTCATTCTTCCTTCTTCTTCAACAGAACAGAAGAATCCTCAACACCACTCTTTCTTCCTTCTTCTTCAACATCACATAAGAATCCTCAACACCCCCCCCACAAGGTTAAGGTGATTCGGAGGACAGCCTAAGCTTGCTACGAAACTTCTCAAAGGTCGGCGCAGGGAGCGGTTTGGTCAGAGTATTGGCAATCTGTTTCGACGCAGGTATGTGTGTGACTGAAATTGTTCCTTTTAGTACCCTTTCACGAAAAAAAAATATATCAAGTTCGAAATGTTTGGTACGATTGTGTAACACTGGGTTGTAAGCTAAATGAACTGCAGATAAATTGTCACAAAACACTGTTGGTGGCGTCAGACACGACTGGCGAAGCTCAAGAAGGAGGTTCTGAATCCACTGAACTTTCGAGAAGACGGCGGCTAGAGCTCGATATTCCGCCTTCGTAGAACTGCGGCTGACGGTGGTCTGCTTGGAGCTTTTCTAGGAGATGAGGTTGGAGCCATAGAAGACACAGAATCTAGAGGTTGACTTTCGGTCGTCTAAGTCACTGGCCCAATCTGAATCACAGAACACAGAGAAACGTAAGTCAATAGCTTTATGAAAATTTAATTTGTCATTTACTGTTCCTGCAAGGTACCTGAGAACCCTCTTGACAGTAAACCAGTGTTCATTGCTAGGGTTAGCCATGAACTGACTGAGTTTGTTGACAGAGTAGGTTATGTCAGGTCTGGTGATTGTTGCATATTATAACCCCCCACAATGGAACGATACAGAGTCGGGTTGTCAAAGGGGGTTCCAATATTAGCAACTAACCTAACAGAACTTATCATAGGTGTATTTACTGGCTTACTCTCTTGCATTCCTGCTTTAAAGAGTAAGTTCTGAATATATTTGGTTTGATTTAATGATATGTGTGTTGGTGAATGATGAATTGCCTCTATGCCTAAGAAAAAATTTAAATCACCAAGATTTTTCAG
>JASCZI010090919.1:44030-54352 GCA_036250425.1 Stylosanthes scabra
GTTATCACCTGTAACCAACATATCATCAACATAAATCAAGATATAAATAACTGAAGTAGTAGTAAATCTAGTAAATAAGGAAGTATCAGACCTGGTTACTTGAAAACCTAGTGATTGTAGAGTCGCAGCAATGGTTAAATACCAGGCTCTAAGAGCCTGTTTTAGGCCATATATAGCTTTGTTGAGTTTACAAACTAGTTGTGGGTTTTGGTGAGTGAAACCCTGAGGTTGAGTCATATAAACAGTCTCAGATAGGGAACCATTGAGAAAGGCATTATGGAAATCATATTGCTGTATTCTCCAGCCTTTAGACAAGGCTCGAGTAAGAATGAGTCGAATAGTCACAGGTTTAATCACGAGGGAGAAAACCTGATCATAGTCTACCCCTGCCGTTTGAGTAAAACCCCTCGCAACAAGGCGAGCTTTGTGTCTAATAATCTCTCCTTATGCATTTCGTTTGACTATAAATATCCATTTGCAGCTTACTATCTTCTCATTAGGAGGAGGTTCCACTAAAGTCCATGTATTATGGTAGAGAAGTGCTTTATATTCTGTGAGCATTGCTTCTCGCCATTTAGGCGACTGTAGAGCAGCTTTCACAGATTTAGGTATACTAGAGGAGTTTAAAGACAAAGTTGAGTGACTTACCTGTAGCGCCTTAGGAAGCATCTTACCAGTTTTTAACCTGGTTTGCATAGGGTGGTTATTTGTTGTAGATATAGGATCAGGTTGCTGCTGTTGAGGTATAGGCAGGGTAATTTCAATGCCCGAGATTGGAATTGGTCTTGTAGAGGTAGTTTGAGGTATATTTAGGGGTGGAGAGTCAGTAGATGTTGTGATAGTAGGAGTAGTGGTTGGTTGAATAGGATGAGGTGTAATAGTAGAAGAAGGCTAAATATTAGATGGTGGTTCAACTGCAACTTGAGGTAAAAACTCAACAAAAGTAGTGTTAGTAACAGAATCCTCAATATCAAAAAATTTTGTAGATGGAAAACAATTTTCATGAAAAATAACATCCCGAGAAATAATAATTTTGCTACTCTTAGTAAGGCATTTATAACCTTTCTGTTGAGTTGAATACCCTATAAAAATACATGGTTCAAACCTGAATTCCAGTTTATGTTGATTATATGGTCTAGTATAAGGGAAACATAAGCACCCAAACACCCTCATATAAGAATAATCTGGCTGAATATTATATAGTATCTGAAAAGGAGACTTCTAGTGAGTATTAATAGATGGCATTCTATTGATAAGGTGAACGGCAGTGGTAATAGCTTCGTCCCATAGATAGAGAGGTAAAGAGGCAGTAGCTAGAAGGGACAAAGCTGTTTCCACTATATGTCGATTCTTTCTTTCAGCTAACCTGTTTTGTTGGGGTGTATAAGGGCATGTAAATCGATGTTAGATGCCTTCCTTTAGTAGAAATTCAATAAAAGGTTTAGAAAGATATTCTCTTGCATTATCTGTTTGTAGTGCTTTAATAGAACAACCAAACTGTTTTTCCATATATGCTTTGTGTTGCTGAAAAACTTTAAAAACTTCAGATTTAGAGTATAATAGGTATATGGTAGTATGTCGTGAATATACATCTATAAATGAAACATAAAAGCTTACCCCTGATTTGCATTCAAAAGGGGCTGGTCCCCAAACATCAGACACTATGAGTTGTAGGGGAGAAGTAAAAACAGTAAGAGAAGGGGAATAAGGTAATCTATGACTTTTAGCTAAACAACAAGAAGTACAAGTAGAATCTGAATCACTCTTCTTATTAATTGGTAAAAAGAAATTTTTTACAATTTCCTGCACTATTTTAGCAGTAGGATGACCAAACCGTCTATGATAGAGTTCTAAATTCAAGCAAACAGAAGCTAGTACAGTAGGATTAGCGTGAATTGAAACAGATTTTGGTATATCAATTCTCTCAAAACGATACATCCCTCTAATTGATGTGCCCTTGAGAAGTACCTGGTTGGTATCCTGGGATTTAATCAAGCAATAATCAGGATAAAAATAGAAATATACTTTGTTATCCCTAGCAAATCTAGACACATTAATTAGATTATGAGCAATAGAAGGAACATGCAGTAAATCATAGAGGTAATATCTAGTAGCAGTAGGAACATGAGTTAAAAAAGAATTTCCAATATTACTTATATTGATACCTGTACCGTTGCCAACATAAACCTGTTCTTGACCTTGATATGGTGTGGATTGTTGCAGGTTTGAAATTTCAGGAGTGCAGTGATGTGAAGTTCCAGAATCAGCATACCAAGATTGGTCAGAAAGAGTATAGGGATTTGCAATCATAGCCCTGGGATTATGAAAACTTGGAGGAGGAGGTAAGGCATTATGCATTGTTGAATTTTGTGTATTATGTTGTGCATGTTGAACTTGCTGATAAAATCTGTAATAGCAGTAGCTTGCTATATGCCCTAATTTGCCACAGATTTGACATTGAGGGCGGTTGTTGTTCCAATAATTGTTTCTTCCTCCTCTATTGCCACGGTCTCCATGGCCTCTTCTTACTGAATTTCCTCTGCCAGAAGTTGTAGAGTTCCAATTATTGTTGTAATTTGATTGCTGATTTGTGGAGTTCCAATTATTGTTGTAATTTGATTGCTGATTTGAGGAGTTCCCATTGTTGTTGTAGTTCTGTCTCTGTGTTTCTGTGGTGTTATCTTTATTCATGGTAGTCCCTGTGTGTGAGAGATTAACCTGAACCATAGTTGAATCAGGTTTCTTGAGCCGTTCAAGAAGTTCTTCTTCAGCCATAAGAAGAGCCTCAAGATTAGGAATAGAGAGATGAGTCTCTCTATTATTGACAGATGTAATAAATGAATGATATTCAACATTCAATCCATCAAGAATAATGTTCATGTATTCAGAATCAAAGATTGGAGCCCCAACAGTTGCCAAGGAATCTGCAATTTTCTTAATCTGAAGAAGGTACTCTGCACTAGAACTTACTTTCTTTATTGTCTTTAATTGAAGCTGTAATTGTCTGATCTTGGATTTTGTTTGTGCTGCATAAAAGGTTTGAACTCTGCTCCATGATTCATGAGCAAATTTGCAGCCCATAATTCTGTGTTTGAAGGATCCATCCTTGGAAGCAAAAAGCCATGAGTTAACATTGTAATCTTTAACTCGCCAATCTTGATATCCTTTTGTTTCTTTCCCTATTTCTTGATCTGTAGTATTTGCATATTGTTGTGGAATTTTCTCTTTCTTTAGGTGATCTTGTAATCTCTGTCCACTCAGTGTTTGAATGACTTGATAACTCCATGTGAGAAAGTTCTCACTTGTTAGTTTATCTGAAATTGGGATTGAAAGTGGTTTCTGAAATTGAAGTTGCTGATTTGCAGGCGTAGTGGAATTGGGATCTGGATCATTGATTATCTCTGCCATGGTGTTATTGTTTTCGCTGCTGATACCATGTAAGATTGATCACAATCTTGAAGAAACAAGAAAGAAGAATTGCTGAATGTAATTTGATTATTGTAGAGAAAATGTAAATGTGTTTATTGTGTTATGCTAGAATACACATGAGTAGGCTTTTATACAACAGATTATAAAACAATACATTATTGGCTTGTAAGTAGAACTAAGAAAAGGCCAATTAGATGAAGAGAGTGTTGAGCCCATCAATAGAAGAGGATCCGAGACTTGTAACATTGAGTGTGAAACCTAATCACTCATTCTTCCTTCTTCTTCGACAGAACAAAAGAATCCTCAACACCACTCTTTCTTCCTTCTTCAACATCACATAAGAATCCTCAACAATATGTATGTTCCGATTATTTTTTTCATATTATTTAGTTAGACTGATCTTACTAATCAAGGAAACTGGAAGATTATAGCAGTTTATCTTGATACTAATGAAGCAAAGAGAGCTGATAAGTTTACTAAAATTCTTTTTCTCAAGAAGGCCACGAACAACCATTTTCTTGTGATCAGTTATTTTAATTCTATTTCTACTCATCATGAAAAATAAGGAGAGTGCATGAAATCAGCCTCTTCTATGGAGATGACTTTAAATAATTCTCTATTAGTGATGGTGACTTGGTAGATTTGGAATACCAGGGTAGCAAGTTCATGCCGTGCGACAAGCATCAATTCAATGGAAATTTAATTCGGGAAAGGTTTGATAGATGTCTAGCTATTCCTTCCTTTCGGATTGATTATCCGGGAGCTACTATTGTTCACTTGGAGGACTTGGGTATAGACCACAGACCCCTTTTCCTACTTTTCGATTCTCAATCCTTTAAGCCTAGGAGACGATTCGGATTCTAAGAGAGATGATGTGAGTGTGAGGAGGTAGCACATCTGATCAAACAAGCTTGGCAAACTCTTATTGAAGGTTCTCCAATGTTTAATTTTTTTAAAATTGAAGAAATGTAGACACTTTTTGGTAGAATGGCAGCAAACTAGCTCTAGCAATTTTTTCAAATAGCAATTTAAAGACAAAGAGATAAATTATTACTTGAAAAGGATAAAGGCATAGTAGCTGGCCATTTCACAATTTTGAGCAAGGAGGAAGAATGTTAGGAGTAATGATACTCCTAAGAAGAGAATTGGAGAATTAAGATGAATTAGAAGAGAATTGGAGAAGAAGAAGAGATAATTCCCAAAAAGGACCAAAGATAGAAATGATCATTGACTAATTTCATGCATAATTGATTATAATACTACTCTTACTATTTATAGAAATCTAATTAATTAACTAACTATGCCAAATGGGCTTTGGGCCTAATTATACTCATATCATTATCCTGCCCTTCAAAACAACTCTGTCCTCAAGGTTGAGAAAATAAAAATCCTAATTACAATTAATATCAAAATTATAATTCTCAAATATAAAATTCCTATAACAAAAACAAATTCTATCGATCTATTTTATTTTTATACTACTGCCAAAAATAAAATTGGACCACCAGGATCCCATTGCTTATAACTAAGCCCAGCAATCATGATTCAGTATATTGATTTGCCTTCATTAATTGTTTTTGATTGGGCTTGGAAGAAGGATTTTAATCCCACACAAAAAGTTTTCTCATTCTTTGTATATTTTCTTTGGCTTGGATCATGCTTCTCCAAGTGTGGCCCATCTCTAGCACAGGGGTCAGCAGCAACCACACCTCACAATCCCTAGTCACAACCCTGAAACAGAAGAGTGATCCAGACTCTCTCTCTATTGTATTCACAATGGCCAGCTTATGAGTACAGTGCCTCGGCTAAGAGATATAGCTTCGTCTGCGCCGCTGGTTCTAAGCCACTCACCCTGCCTGCATTCGCGAGCCACTTGCACCCACACCCGGCGCGTTCTCTCCCTGCCATGCCTCCGCACTCCCCTTTCCAGCATTTTGGCTCCATTCTTGTCTCTCACAGCCGCGATTCCACCGGAGTACGATCGCCAGAAGAGGCGGCGATTTCAGAAGGAAGAATCGCCTCAACTGCCGAGCTCTGAGACTGAGGCCTCCAACAGTCGCCGTCGCGATGGCGTCTGTCCACTTTCCCTTCGTGGGAGCGCCGACTTTGGCGTTGCTCGCAGCTCCGTCTTCGGTATGGCTTTCACTACCGAGTGTTCGGTCGCTCTTCGTGGCGGCACTGTCATCGAAAATGCTGCCTCGGCTAAGAGATATAGCTTCGTTTGCGCCGCGGGTTGTGACAGCATCCTCTGATTCGGAAGGTACTAGATCTGCGTCCACTTTCCCCTTCGCGACGGCACCGTCCTCGGCGCCGCTTCTGACCGGAGTTGGACTACCACCGCCGATTGCACGATCTGGATCCTCAAGGTTTGTTGCACTTAATTTTAATCTGGATTCTGAATTGGCCTGAAATGCTGGATTGAGTGCTTCCTCTTGTATGTTGTGAATTCTGAAAGTTTAGTTTCTAGACTGTGAATTTTTTTATTGAATTTCTGGATGAATGGAGTTGTAATTTGAATTTCCGATGAGGCTCTGTAATTGAATTCTTTGGATTTTCGAATTTTGAATTGCTAATGAGTCTTGCTGTTCAGGATGTGAATTTGAAACTGCATTTTGTTGTTCTATTATTGATTTGTGAATCTCTGAATCTGAATTTCTAGTTGCATCTGAAATTTCTGTTGATGAGCTTTTGTGGATCTGTAACTTTGGCTTTGAGAGATCTGACAATGGATTCATCCATTGCCCTTCGTAGAATTTTGCTAACTGAAATGCATCACAAAGAGATTTTGGATCATCAAAAACAATTTCTATATGGATATAAGGTGCTAATCCAGTGAGAAAAAGCTTCAATGATGTTGAATTATCAAATCTCTTAGAATAAGGCAAAAATCTGGAAAAGTACTCATCTACACTTCCAAATTGTTCCATTGGAGGTGAGATCGCCCTAAACCACCATCTAGCAATTCTCAAAGAGCGATTTAAAGACAAAGAGATAAATTATTACTTGAAAAGGATAAAGGCATAGTAGCTGGCCATTTCACAATTTTGCGCAAGGAGGAAGAATGTTAGGAGTAATGATACTTCTAAGAAGAGATTTGGAGAATTAAGATGAATTAGAAGAGAATTGGAGAAGAAGAAGAGAGAATTCCCAAAAGGGGCCAAAGATAGAAATGATCATTGACTAATTTCATGCATAATTGATTACAATACTTGTCTTACTATTTATAGAAATCTAATTAACTAACTAACTGTGATATTCCTAAAAAATTAAAATCAACATAAGTCAAATACAATTAGGGTTAATTGGAATAAAACTGGTACACATTGTATTGGGTTGACCCAACTGGGTCAAATGAGTGAGGTGGGTCAAAAGGACCCAACACTCACTCACTTAACCCACCAAAAACATCATACACAACAATAACACACACGACTCTCTCTCTCTTTCTCTCAACTCTCTCACTCTCACACCACCAACACCACCACTCAATCCACCACAACTCACTCACCGGAGCTCCGATCGCTGCACCGTCGCCGGCTACTCGAAGCTCTCGTCCCCACCTTCGTATACATACTAAGTTGAGGTAAGGCATTGGGTAGGTCACTGTGGTATTCTCCTTCTACTCCATTTTCTTGGGATTAGGTTGGTTTAAGTGACAATCCTTGATGATTGTTGATAATAGGGGACTCTAGGCACAAATTGAAGCCAAGGGGAATCCATTAGAGCTGTTGGGTTGGAAGGAATTGGTTAGGGTTACGTAGCTTGGAGGTTTATAAGAGGTACGGAGTATGATTCCTTAGTTTAAAGCTTGTATCTATGTGATTTCTTGAGTTGTATGCTTGAATTGTATGTTTGATTGTGAATTGGTATGTGAATGTATGCTTGCATGTGCTTGATGATGATGAATTGTGTTTCAAATTGTGAATTGAGTAGATAGGAAGTGGATTGGATGAGATTGAACCGAGAAATTATGTTGAGATGGTGATATATGATGAATGGTAAATGGTATGAGCTTGATAGAGGATGAGAAGTTGGCATGGTAAGGGAATTGGTTGGAATTTTGACTGAAAATGCAGGTTTCTGTCATGAAGGAATCGATTCGAGAGGTATCGAGCCGACTCGTTGGGCCTAAACTCTTCAAAATCTTCGAATTTCATAGCCAACGAGCCGATTCGGTTTCTCTCCAATTCGATTCGTTTTTGGGCAGAGACCCAAACTTAAATCTTAAATCGATTCGTCTGTGGATCGAGTCGACTCTGAGGAGAGTTTCAGAAAATGAAGGATTTGCTAAGTAATTCGAGTCGACTCCGATCTGGGACGAACCGATTCGTTTTTCGATAGAGAGTAAAAGGCTTCTTTTTAAATTGATTCGCACTTCCTTCGATCCGATTCTCAGAAAAGGTTTTCTCAAAAGACGATTGACTAAGTACACAGAATCGACTCGAGCTGGGGGTGGAACCGATTCGTTTTTGGACAGTGACTAAACTTGATTTCTTAAATCGATTCGCTACACTAGCAAGTCGACTCGAGCTTTCAAACTTAGAAAATTTAGGAATTTACACTTAAAGCGAGTCGACTCGGTTAGGAAGGGAATCGATTCGAAGCCCTTTTATACGTTTTTAACAAGACTTGAGTGAGAGGTTCGAGTCGATTCTGGGGGGGTACCCGAATTGATTCAGATCTTCTTAAATCTTTAAACAGTGAATATGAAAGGAAGTATAAGGCGATCCACTTCCTAGGCTATTCAATTGTTGTTATAAAATCATAACCGTGAGCCTAGGTCTAAGAGGGGTCAGAGGACCAGAGCTCGGCTTACGGCAACAACGGACCATCGGGAGTAGTAAGTGCTGTGGGGTCTTTGTTTCCACGTGGGACAAAGGCTAACGTCGCAGCTTACGATAGCGGCAGGGGGGCCTCCTGCCAACGTCCCGGCTACCAGACTAGGTTATAGTCATTGAGAAAGAGAAGGGAACCCCCATTATATATATGATTATGAGAGGAAAAGATCGTTTACGATTGGGGCCGGCTGATTGGTCCTCCGGGGAAGTACGAACGATGGTCATCCAGTGCTAGTTCTGGATCGGTCGGGATTGGCTATAATAACCGACCGGGTGAGCTCATCTTAGCCTGCAAGAAGTTAGGCATACATCATTTGCATATTGTGTGACATTTTTTAGGTGTGCCTATCTATTTTATAATCTTTTGATGCTAATTATGTATCTGACTATTTGAATTACTTGCTCTTCTTGTATATCTCTTGTGTGATGACCCTTGGGATTGGGTAGATATCAGAGTTAAGCTTGGGGCCCTTGTTCCGTACTGGGAACCCCATGAATTTGTGGTTCTCACTCCGTTGTTGTTGAAATATTTCAGATGCAGGTGGAGACTAGCAGTTCGGTCGTTTGGCTAGAGCTACGGAGGGCTTGGCTTTAGCTACTTTGGTACTAATTAAGTGTGTAGTTAGAGGGCGTTTTTGTAGTAGGTGTAACCATGAACAAGAGAAGAATCGTTGTATTTTGATAATACTTGTGGGATGTGTACTTGGTCCATATTTCTGTACTCTGTATGGTTAACGCTGCGTTCTCTATAACTATCATATACATATATTTATGATGTCGAGTGGCTCCTCGTTATGTCCTTCTTCTATTCCTTAGAGTATTGTCTTGGTTTTCTCGCGTATCAATTGTATAGATGCCTTGAGTTCCACCGGCTCAGACTTAAGCTGTGTGGTGGAAGTTCAGGGTGTTACATTTTTGGTATCAGAGTAGTATTTCCTTTATGAGCCTGAGGGATAATGCTGTTTATGCTGTTTAGCATATCTTTGTGAACCTCTATGCTATAGAATAAGATGTACATATACATGTTTAGCTTTGCTTGCTTGTGAGTATACCTTAGGGAACTTAATACACTATGCTTAAGATATTGAGACTGATCACTTTGATATCTGCAATTGGTGTTGACAGGACCCTGATGGCAGCTCCCGGGCGAGGTAGAGGTAGGGGACGCGGTCCCCATCCACTGATGATGGATGAGTTTGATGACGGGCATCAGGGATTCTTTGCAGCCATGACCACCATGGCTAATACCATACAGGAAGGGATAGCAGCTGCGAATGCGGCTCATGCTGCTGCTGCTGCTGCAGTAGGTGGAGGTGGTGGTCCGGCTGGGGATAGGTCGATGACTCTAGCAAGTTTCCTGAAGATCAATCCACCAACTTTTCAGGGAACCGCGAACCCAAGTGAAGCTGATGATTGGATATCGGCTGTTGAGAGGGCGCTGTTAGCTCAGCAAGTACCGGAGGGACAGTATGTGACCTTTGCCACATACTTACTAGTTGGGGAAGCTCAGTATTGGTGGAGAGGTGCACTCAGGTTGCTGCAGCAAGGAGACCCTAACTTTGTAGCAACCTGGGAGATGTTTAAGGAAGCTTTTTATCTGAAGTATTTTCTCGAGTCGGTCAAGGGACAAAGGGAGATGGAATTGATGCATCTGAGGCAGGGGGATATGAGTGTAGCTGAATACACTCGCATGTTTGAGGACCTCTGCAGGTTCACCCGAACTTGCCAAGGCGCTCCTGCAGAATACGAGGACCACAGAGCTAAGGGGCATCACACCCCTCCTCCCATCTCTAAAGGACTCAGAGGGAACATCACTCGTTCCACCAGGAGGAAAACAGGGCTAAGGGGCCTCATGCCACCTTCCTAACTCTCTCTGGGGTTCACCGTGATCTATCCATCATCCCATTAATCATCATCTCTTTCACTTCATCTCACGAAATGTCACATATGGGTTATCCTTTCATAAAAATATCCTCATGTGGACTAGGAAGTGAAATTAAATCTCTAATCTCCTTTAGAAATGCCTTAAACACCTTTTCTTGATTTTTAGTGAGA
>JASCZI010090920.1:5600-55594 GCA_036250425.1 Stylosanthes scabra
GATGAGAAGAGACTTCGGTCAAAGACTGCTTCTATAGAAAATGGTCAAAGAACTACTACAAGAAGACCTCTACAGGAAGTTAATCATACTACCAATATTGGAAGAACAGGTTCGTCTATTGTGTTTTTTAAAAGCTCCATTCATTTTATTATTTTGTTGTTACCATTTTTAAAGATTAACTCTATCATGCACAATGGATTGAATGGTGTTGACTATATTCTGCAGGACTTCATTTGGATGCCAACACCAATCACAATCAACCACTTACCATTGCTGGCAAAGAAAACATTAGTAAAGACCATGAAAAGGAAAATTTTCTTTTGGGAACACATAGTAGGTCTCAAATCGGAAGCAAAAGGAGGACTTCATTTGGAGAACCCCTGAAGAACATCGATAGTAACCAGTCTCACTCAGCTGGTAACCAATAAAATACGTTTTCCACGTAATCATTAATATGTATATCCTTTTTATTGTGAAAACTTATTTTTATGAGTACTTATAATTCTTCCCTCAGATCCTTACCATCTTACATGTAGTCTAAAAAATAATAACTTATCAACAAAGTTGTTTGTGATCAGAAAAAGCAAAGCAAGCAAGAAGCGAGAGGGCATCAAAGTTGGCCAAAAAGAGACATAATAGAGCAGCACAGGTAGAAATACATTGAACAAAAACTTAACTTCAACCTATGTAAGTGTGCAAATAAAACATATTTTTTGCATTGCAGGAAACACACCTATATCAGTTTTGGATTTCAATTATACCCCATCATCTACATACTAGAATCAGCTTTCTGAGACGACTTCACCAACTAATGTTCCTAATTATGGATCTCCAGGTAATTTGATATATTATGTTTTTATTAAATTTAACTATAAAAATCCTACAGAAAATGTATTTGTGTTTTTTCATATGTTTGGTTAGCTTCAAATGAAAATAAATCACCAGAGGATAGTAGGGGAGCTGGAAGAGAACGAGCTGCAATAATTAGGAGGACTGCCCCTCAACAAGGGAGACGACAATCTCAAGGTGTTTTTTCTTATGTGTAATGTGAATTAGTATTCTTTCTTATGTGTTTTTTTTGCCAGAAGAGCGTTCAACACCAATCATTTATCCATGGTAAAAAATAATAAACCTTCATGCTATCAACAATATTTCAGATTCTAATATCGTACCTGGACATGTGGAGCAGTCAAGTCAAGTTCGGCGAACTGGTATTCATAAGTTGCCTTCATCATTGAATATGTAGTTAACAAACCTGTCAATTTAAAAGAAAAAAGTTTTAAGATACACATGTTTTTACAATTACAGGTGCAAAGAAAAGGAAAACATCAACCTTGGATAGTGACAATACTAATGCGCCAGCTAGCGGTATCCGTTTATTTTTTTCAATGCAGAAATAATATAAACTTGATATATTAGTGCACTATATTTACATGATGTAACTGGTTTTTGTTTAAATTTACATGTTTCACTAATTGTTTACAGAATATTGCCACATGGGCAATGCAATGTATGAATGTCAACATTGTGGTGCATTATTTTGGTACTGTGAAAGATCAAGTAAGGGCAGTGCCGCAGAAGAACCTAAATTCACGTTGTGCTGTAGTGGGGGACAGGTTGAGATTCCTCACCTACAACAAGCCCCTGAAGCATTGTACAAGATGTTGTTCGGTAATTCAGCCAAGAGTAAGCATTTTAGAGAAAATATTAGATCATACAACAGCATGTTTCAGTTTACCTCCATAGGTGCCAAGATTGAGCGGCGCGGTTCTAATTCAAGAGGACCTCCAGCATTTGGTCTGTCAAGAGAGAACTACCATTTGATGGGCAGCCTATTGCTCATTAATCAGAAAAAATAAAAATAAAATCTAAACACTCTCTAACCATTCAGGATAAAAATATATATAAAAAAACTATGCTACATTTTGTTGACAGTTTGCATCTAATCTAAATAAAGGTAACCCCTTATAATTTTTTGCTCAGCAAATAAAAAGAAAGACTAAACACTCTCTAACCATTTAGGATAAAAAAATATATATCTTAACTAAGAAAATTAGTGACCTACATACTAAAAGGGGCTCAGTTTACCTTTACCACAGCTTGATACGAATAAAGCATGTACTCTTCAGCTCCACATTAACATAATATCTTACAATCTTTCTATAAACTGTCAACAGTAATTTTTCAAACTATGGGTAAGGAAAATGCATCTTCACATGATCTCCATAGAAGTTAGTTAAACAATTTTAATTATAATTACATAAAAACTATTCAAACACAGTAAAGCAACCATCAGAATAGGGAACTGTAAAAAAAAAAAGAAATTTGATAACATTTCATTGTTTAATACATGAAATTAAGAGTCTGATGCATGATACCAGAGGAACAACTTCACCATTCTATTGCAACACTACTAGAT
Source organism: Stylosanthes scabra (assembly GCA_036250425.1). Lineage (NCBI taxonomy): Eukaryota > Viridiplantae > Streptophyta > Magnoliopsida > Fabales > Fabaceae > Stylosanthes > Stylosanthes scabra. The sequence continues at coordinate 8,020 of JASCZI010090920.1, forward strand.
GATTCCAGATCTGGTGTCACAATGACTCAAAAATAATTTTCCCAAGTGTTTTACATCACTATCCATCAGAAATTCAAAATAAAATTATCATAATATTAGTGGTAAACTAAAAATACATATGCGACTCAACGACTTACCAGTGTTAGATTGGTTTAGAGCCAATCTTTTTGTCATGCAGCAACCAGTGAAGAAGCTGGGATTATGTACACGGTGAAATAAGAGGGGAAGCTTTTTAGATTTCAGTAAAGTCAAACAACGATGGTTGTTTCATTGTTAAATACTCAATAAATGAGCCCACCAGATATATAGTTATAGCTGTCGACATGTAATTTCTTATGTCATAAATAAACATTGTCCCTTTTTGGAATTCTGTTGCTTGGATATGTATGAAAACACCCATTTAATCAATTATGTAAGCCTTTTTTGGAATTCCATTTTTTGGGCCTTATTTTGGTTTTGGAAACAATGTTCTTTGTTTTTTCCTTTTATTTTACATTTCGAAAACTCTTGAAAATCAGTAATGGCTTTATTAGACCAACCAAATTTCTTGATAGGAAATAGATTTCATACAAGATCCACAAATCCAACTGCGTTATTTTTTTTATTAGTTGGAACCCCACAGATTAACAATATAAATGAAAATGAAAAAAAACTCCCAAGTACTAGACTCATAAGCCCTACTGTTAAGAAATCACCACTTATTTAATCAAGTATAAATAATTATTCAAAACAAAATAATTGGCAGGAATTAATCTGGATATCTTTGGTTGAAAATTCATATGTTAAAGAAAAATTTTACATGTTAACCAAAAAATAAAATAAAATGAATATTCGCACAAAAAAATATTAAAAAACATAGTTAAAAGGAGCACTACCGTTTTAAAACATATTAAAAAATGAAGTTATCATTTTTAAAATAAATTAACATCACAATGTCATCATCATTGTTAACAAAATTTTTAATCTAAATACCCGCGCATCGCGCGGGTAAACACCCTAGTTAGGTGTAATGAAGGTTAAAAATATAAGAGATAGAATAAATGAATTATATTGTATGAATTTAATGTTTTTTAATAGAATAAAATAATAAATTTTCATTTTATTTATTATGTATTGTTAAGCTCAGCAACTTGCATTTAATAAAATATTTGTCATTATGGTATGGAATTAAATTTAATAAAACAATTGTTATCAGAATAACCGACAAAAAAAACAATTTCAATTATATTGCGGGGGCATACTACTTTTTTTAATAGGGTCAAATATATATGAGGTTATAAATTTTCTAAACGATTTTCAAATTTTGATTGGGGCAACTGCCGCCATACTTTGTATGTAGGTTCGTGCCTCATTATGTGTTCTTTTTTTTTTTATCAATAATATGTTAGGGAAAATAATGTTAGAAACGCGAGATCTCTATTAAAGGATAAAGACAAATGTTATTTCAACTACATTTCATTGGCCAAATACATGCTTCTTGAGTTGTTTCTATTTTCGAATAATATATTTGTTTATTTTTAAATGACAAAAAGTTGTTTCTAAGACTAAAATAATAGCGAGCAACATATTTATTTTTCAATTTAAGTTTGATGTAATGTATTGTACAATTATCAAATTATATCAATTCTCTTGTATAACCATTCAAATTATCAAAGTTAAAGTATTTATTTTTATTTATATAATTAAATGTATATGTAAAATTATTTTACATTAAAAATACATTAAAATTAAATTATTATATTTTCATAAGAATATCTTCTACCATTATTAATAATTATATTTTTTCTCTCATTGAACCTGATTTTACCATTATTAATAATTATATAAGGTTAATTAATCAATTTAATTTAATTTTACCATTATTAATAATTATATTTTTTCTCTCATTGAACCTGATTTTACCATTATTTTTTCTCTTGTTGGCTTGAAAAAACTAAGAAAAACTCTTTAACTTTTTAAATTATCAAATACAAAAATACGACTCATATTTTTAGAGACTAAGAGCACTAACTAAAAAAGTTTACCAAGTTCACTCTTAGAAAGAATATTATTTTTGTCTCTATTCGATAATAACAAGTGTAATAATTAATTATTTCTAGGCGGATGCTATTATAATGCAAATGTCAATGAATGAGTCTCATAAAATTTTGATGTAGCCAATAAATTGGTGAACAACCAACAACTCTAGAAATTACACGAGTTTTGCGTTAAATGATAGAGGATGATGCAAAATGGCGGTGCAAAGAAAAGAGAGAACTACCCATCATGGAAGGACAAGGATAGAACGACGAAGAGGAAGAACAGAATAGTAGCGACGAGGAGTGAAGCTACTTCTCTATCTTCTCTTACAATTGTCGTCGTCCTTCTCGCTGCCACCGTTTAAAAAACAGAGCTCTCCAACATTGGAAAAATATGTTGTCGAGAATTTTATCTCTTCTTTCACATTCGTCGTCGTTGTCCTTCTCGACGCCGCTGTTTAGAGGAAGCTCATCATCCTTTGAAGGAAAATGCCTTCACTGCTTCATGAACCCTCTGTCATGCCACTGTTCGTTGTCTTTTACGAAGTCTCCATCGCTGCCATGATTTTTTTTATTGTGTTGAATGTTTTATTTTATACTATTGTAGATGATTTATATTATCTATTATTTAGGATGATATATTATCTACTATTTTTGGATGATTTGTTGTCTACTATTTTGTATGATACGTTATTTATTATTTCGAATGATCATTCTTCTATTATTTTACATTAAAAATACATTAAAATTATGTTATTATATTTCCATAAGAATATCTTCTACCATTATTAATAATTATATTTTCCCCCTCATTGAACCTAATTTTACCATTATTAATAATTATATAAGATTAATTAATCAATTTGAATTTTAAAACAATAGAACCAACTCTAGAAACTAGTTACACTTGCTGTCTTTGAAAAAGTAAGAAAAATCTCTTTAATTTTTTTAACTATCAAATACAAAAATATGGCTCATATTTTAAGAGAGCAAGAGCACTTAACTAAAAAAATTTACCAAATTCACTCTTAAAAATAATATTGTTTTTGGTCTCTATTCGATAATAACAAGTGTAATAATTAATTATTTCTAGACGGATGCTATTATAATGTCAAATGTCAATGAATGAGTCTCATAAATTTTGATGTAGACAATAGATTGGTGAACAACCAACAACAACTCTCAAAATTACACGAATTTTGCGTTAAATGATAGAGGATGATGCAGAATGGCGGTGCAAAGAAAAGAGAGAACCACCCATCATGGAAGGACAAGGATAGAATGACGAAGAGGAAGGATAGAACGGTAGCGACGAGGAGTGAAGCTACCTCTCTCTCTTCTCTTACAATTGTCGTCGTCCTTCTCGCTGCCGCCGTTTAGAAAAAAGAGCTCTCCAACATTGGAAAAATACGTTGTCGAGAATTCTATCTCTTCTTTCACATTCGTCGTCGTTGTCCTTCTCGACGCCGCCGTTTAGAGGAAGCTCATCATCCTTTGAAGGAAAAAGCCTTCACTGCTTCATGAACCTCTGTCATGCCACTGTTCGTTGTCTTTTACGAAGTCTCCATCGCTGCCATGATTTTTTTTATTGTGTTGAATGTTTTATTTTATACTATTTTGGATGATCTATATTATCTATTATTTAGGATGATATATTATCTACTATTTTTGGATGATTTATTGTCTACTATTTTGTATGATATGTTATTAATTATTTCGAATGATCATTCTTCTATTATTTTACTTTAAAAATACATTAAAATTATGTTATTATATTTTCATAAGAATATCTTCTACCACTGTTATTAATAATTATATTTTCTCCCTCATTGAACCTAATTTTACCATTATTAATAATTATATAAGATTAATTAATCAATTTGATTTTTGAAACGATAGAACCAACTCTAGAAGCTAGTTACACTTGCTGGCTTTAAAAAAGTAAGAAAAATCTCTTTAATTTTTTTAACTATCAAATACAAAAATATGACTCATATTTTAAGAGTGCAAGAGCACTTAACTAACAAAATTTACCAAATTCACTCTTAAAAATAACATTATTTTTGGTCTCTATTCGATAATAACAAGTGTAATAATTAATTATTTCTAGACGGTTGCTATTATAATGTCAAATGTCAATGAATGAGTCTCATAAATTTTGATGTAGACAATAGATTGGTGAACAACCTACAACAACTCTCAAAATTACACGAGTTTTGCGTTAAATGATAGAGGATGATGCAGAATGGCGGTGCCAAAAAAAGAGAGAATCACACATCATGGAAGGACAATGATAGAACGACGAAGAGGAAGGACAGAATGGTAGCAACGAGGAGTAAAGCTTCTTCTCTCTCTTCTCTTACAATTGTCGTCGTCCTTCTCGCTGCTGCCGTTTAGAAAAAAGAGCTCTCCAACTTTGGAAAAATATGTTGTCGAGAATTCTATCTCTTCTTTCACATTCGTCATCGTTTTCCTTCTCGACGCCGCCGTTTAGAGGATGCTCATCATCCTTTGAAGGAAAACGCCTTCACTGCTTCATGAACCCTCTGTCATGCCACTGTTCGTTGTCTTTTACGAAGTCTCCATCGTTGCCATGATTCTTTTTATATATATATATAGTTTTGAATGTTCTATTTTATACTATTTTAGATGATCTATATTATCTATTATTTAGGATGATATATTATCTATTATTTTTGGATAATTTGTTGTGTACTATTTTACATGATCTGTAATTTATTATTTCGAATGATTATTCTTCTATTCTTTTGGATTTTTTTGCATTTTTTTTATTGACCGATCTTTGACAAATATTCTATTGGTAACAAGTATTTCCAAATTTTATAGGTTTCCAATGACAAGAAAGCATTACATCACCATTTTAAATGAAAGGAGTTTTTGACACAAAACTATATGAGATACCCATCCATCTAAGGACTAATACAAAATAAAAAACAAGAGTAAAGAATAAATAAATTCCTGAGAATTTGTGTAGAAGAAAAAATTAAATCCTCAAGTTTTGATAATACAAATAGGTCCTGAGCATCTAAAACGCAATGCAAATAAATTCTTTAGCAAGACCTTTTAGGCATGTGAGATGCACTACTTAGGGAAATATTTATACCACCTTCTAGATGCTTATATCATATCTTGAGGGACTTAATTGTCTCCCACGCAAAGTCTCAACAACTTATTTGTCCTTTCCTCAAACAAAAATTAGGAAAAGTATAGATAAGTAATAATTTTATAACCAATAAATCAATTAACAAAAAATAGAACATTTAAAACTACTGTTTATAGAACATCCACAATGAAAGCTATAGAACATTCGAAACCTAAAGCAACATCAATCAACTTTATATTTTTTATATTTTTGTTAGAAACAGAACATCCAAAATTTATAAACAGAACATTCGAAAAATAAAAAATAGAACATCCAATTTAAGTTGTTGGCTGATGTTGGCTGAATTTTTATTAGTTACCTAGCATGGTTGCTAAAATTAATAAAATAAACTATAGAACCTTGCTAATACAGGTTAATCTTCCCCATTGGCATGAAATCTCACCAGTACAACCAAGTTTTTATTTTAAGATTCACACTTCTCAAATAAGAAGGGCTATATATAATATGCTATTTCAGACATAATCATGTTGCAAACAACATTCCATTACTAAGTCTCCACCCTGTGGAAACTCGCACATATAATTGTCTTAATATGAAATTGATAATTAAAAATCGTTAGATGATAGTTTAATTAAACATATCAAATTATCTAACGATTCTCAACTATCAATATCACGTGAAAACAGCTGCATGTAAGTCTCCACCCTTAAACATGGATCTATTCACTATCTTCATCAAGTTGATCCACCATCTTGGTTTCGACGTCCTTCATACTCCTGTCAATTAGATCATCAAGCTCTTTCAAATCCGCAATGGTCATGTTTTCGGGTAGGTCTTGATCACTCTTCATGTACTTATACATAGACAGAATCATTTCCTTTTCACGATTCTCCCTACGCTTCTTCTTTAGCAACTCCTTGGCCTTAGCGATTCTCTGTAGCATGAAACTTTCTTGGTTCATGTTCTTGCTCTCGTCAATGGCAGATGAATTATGATACTTCTCAATCACTTCTTTGGCAGTCTCTGGATCTGGCCAAACCTCTGCTGCTTTGGAATCAAAGGGGTTTGAGATTATAGCACAAGCTTCAATCCCACATAGAACAGTGAGTTCAGTTACCTTCTTCAGAATCCCCCTCTTCCTTTTCTTGAATGTTGCTTTTCTTGCTGAGTCATCAGAAATATAAGCCAACTTCACCTTCTTTCTCGTCATGGCTGGTTTTTTTGTATGATCAGAAATTTTTATTAATTAACTCTTTCAATGCATTTTTTCTGTGTGTTCATTCTGGTCTTTATATAGAGAGTTATGTGAGTCATGTATGATAAGGACCATCAATGACCAAGAATAGAAGATTATCTCTTCATATGTTGTTTCCATATTACAATGCTTTATTAAGACAAACATTAAATGCTAATATGACAAAACTTAATACATTGCATTTGGTAGAGAAAATATTTCAAATTTCAAATATGTAATACTATTTAATGGTTACAAAATTAGTAATAGACTAATAGTAATATTGTAAATTTGTTAGTGGCTAATAAACAAGGATGAGTTGTCAAGGTGCAAGATGATTTGTTGTTTGAATTATATATTAATTACTTGGTTATATATTAACAACATGCATTATTACTTTCTACTAGATATTATTTCACATTAAATGAGATTTTATTACTCATATAGATTAGTGAATCAATAAAAACTCAGTTAATAATTTAAATTAGATATTTTATTTATTTAAATTTTGGATATTTTATTTATAGAAAAATATTTATGGAGTTATATTTAATTTTTAGAAGTTCTTGATTATGTGATATAGAATGTTCTATTTTTAATATTTTGGATGTTCTCTTTTTAGGTTTGATTTATTGACAGATTTGTTGGTTATAAAAATATGAACAATGTTACGGAATCAACGTTATGGAGCCATTAAGTAGCCAATGGTTAAGTTATCATCCAAAATTTATATGAGTTATCATCCGAAACTCATATATTAAATATTGAATTATCATCCAAAATTTATGTATGAATTATCATCCGTAATATGTATTGGCTTCCTATTGATTATAATGTGTTAGTTACATATAGTTTTCCTTCCCCAATAATGGTTAGTTATTTATATATACACACAATAAGCACTAAATACTTTTCATGTGATTTTTTTGACAACAAAATAATTTTTATATAATTGGTACATTAATCATAACCACGAAAATATTTAATGAAAACTAATTCATTACATATACTTATATATTAAAATTATAGTTCCGCTATCCACACATCTTTTTAATAAACACCAAATTGACACAGATATAAAATATAGTCATTGATGCATTGCCTTTTACTTTTTGTGATTCCCTTGTAATAATCATATACCGGTATAAATTAAAGCTGGTGTTATTAAAAAAGGATGTAGATAACATTATTCTTAAAATTATTATGGTTTCTTTTATTCTAAAAACATAAAAATAAATAGATTATACTAAATTAAAAGCAATTATGTCACAAAAAAATTAAAAGCAATTAATCATCTGATGCAAAAAATATATATGTTATTACTTTATGTATGGTAATTTGCTTATTTTTCTAAGTACCTTAGAATTATATAAAAAAAAGAAAAAAGAAAATAAAAAAGCAACTTGTTAAAAGACTAACAAATTTAACATCGAAAGCCAATTTGATTTAGTAGCTGTCTTTTAATATATATATATATACATACAACATATAGTTGGTTATAAACTAATATTCGATACAGTCAAAAAAAAAAAAACTAATATTCGATGCCCATATAAATTGAGTTATAGTTTAACACAGTTATCCAACAAAACTATCCTCCATTCTATATAGTTTTATGGTACATACCTGATGTGTGTGTATATATATATATATATATATAAAAGTAATTTCCCAAATTAATTTCTTAGGTTTTTAATATTAGAGACTTTAAAGTAATTACCCAAATGAGTTTGGATAAGAGTTTGCCAGGTTGGTAAATTATTTTGTATATTTTGAAATTTAGAGGATTAAAGTATCTGATTTTTAAAAACTTTATTAATTAATTTGAGTAGTTACTTTCTTTTATAAGTGTTGAATTAGTTTACATATTTTCATAGTTAAAATAACCTATATTCCATTTTTTTATAATCAGTAAAAGTTAGTTTATATTTTTTTATTATTTGAGCAGTTTATGTTTTCATTTTTAAAATTTTAATGAGTTGCTTGTTGGTGTATTATATACAAAAATATATTACGTACACAAAAAAAAAATTAATAGCCAAGTCAACTCACTATATATTTGTGGTACAAATATGTATATTATATAACTTAATTTTAATATATATTTTTGGCCAAGGATTCTACACTCCGACTTTTTTTGTGGGAGTAAGATAAATCATCATAAGAATAATTAAGAACTGAACTCCGCTTTTGGTTTTTCAAATAATTTATAATTAAATATCTACCCCACTTTGTTTCCTTTTTACATTTTCCCCTTTGTGTTTTATTCGTATTGCTACAAAGCCTATGATAGGGTTCTATGTGCACTCGACATCTTCATCTATGTGTTTGATTACATCTTTGTGTTGTGTTTATTCGATGCCAATCTTTTTCTTGGAGAAGCCGCTGCTTCTAACGCCATCCCCGCTGCAACACGTTTTTGGATTCACCTCTTCGTTGTGTTTTGTCTCGCCGCTCCACTCCTCTTTCTCACGCCGACTCTGATTCAGTCATTCTCCATCCACCTCTGCCTCTGTAACCTACTCCTCCAAGGCTCCATTTTATTTTTCTTTTTTTGCTCTTTCTGTAAATTTTTTTATGAATTTGGATGAAGTTATTATAGTTATAATTTCAGTATGTGCTTTATGTATGTTGGAGAAACATTATTTCAATAATCAGGAACCAAGCTATATAAATCATGGTTCAGTCAATGTTGGTTGCATTGGAAGATAACACCTCTCTTTAAAGAAAGAATATGTGTGTTTACTCTGAAATTTAGGCGCTAGTATTACAACAAATTGACCACCATTTTTATCAAGAACCAGATCTTGAAAGAACTACAATTTTAAGTGATAGTAGTTTATAACAAACTGAACCAACTTACATAAAATATATGAGAATTGTTTAACTAATTGTCTTATCACTGCATCCCTTCTCTAGTCATAAACTTAGATATATCTATCCCTTTGTTAATTAAGATTGAGTTTTACATTGGCTTTGAAAATCTTAAAAGTTGGTGGCTTGGTGTCGAGAGTGCTTCAGTTAGGATATCATATGGGAATGGAGTTGAGTGACTTTTTTTTTTATAAAGAAAAAAAAGTTGGTCTGGATATCAGCCACTTAATGGGAAATTGGGAACAGAGTTGAGTGACTTTCTTTTTTTTTAAAAAAAAAAACTGGTCTGTATCACAATCAAGATCAAGCACTATCATTGAGAAATGATTTGCAACAAGAAACACTTAATGAACCAGCTGATTTTCAATTACAGTCCATGTTATCATTTTTTTTTCCCAATACAATCATGTCAGGTTCATAAGTTTGTATACTAAAGTTTTTAAGTCCCCAAGGCTTAATTAAGCTATTTTTAAATTTGTTGTGTTTTCTATGTTTATTTATCCAATTGATTTTGGTCCTCTTTAGGTATATTTTGTTCCTTCAGAAAAGATCTTGGCTTATTGCAAGTTTAGCCGTAGATAAGTTGTTTCATTATAATGTCAAGGAAATAAAGCTTCAACAATTTTAGTAGTAGTAATCTTGAGACCTCTGGTAGTATTAATCAATAAATTTATGTTAGGAGGTGTGCTAAACAAGAAGAGTTAATAGATATTTTGGTATGGTTAGCAATATTATAAAACGGAAGTTATTCAATCTAGCTTGTGCCAGGGATGTGCTTTAAGTAATGAGAATTTAAAATCTATATACTAGTGTAATATTGTTCATGCACTTAATCTCTTCCCTTGTTGGAGTGGACAGAACCTATTGAAACAACAATAAACAAGCGGAACATTTATTTACACCATGGCAAATTAGCAAGGTTATTCATCAATCACATGATATGATATTACAGGTTACACCGTTACACTTACACCTTTAGTTAACAGACCCTATCCAACTCTATCAAGTTTAAAGGATTCAATGCAAATAAGAGGATAAAAATAGCAGCATTGACTACTAAGTAACAACCAAAAAATCAGAGAGATTGCTTTGATGATCAACTCCACTCTTACCAAAGAACAAAGGAAAAAACAGATATTGTTACTTACTGTAGATGCCAAATGGAAAATGAAAAGAGCTCCCATCAGTCACCAATGCACCAACCAACAGACCAAACATCAATACTCCAGGACATAGTGTAGAAATTTACAAACTTGGAAAGTTTCAAATTTATTGTGGATTGGAACCTTAAAGGAGTAGGTCACAGAGGCATAGGCGGATGAAGAATTGGAATCGATGGTGAGGATAAGGAACAGAGCGGAAACTACAAAACACAACGAAGAGATGGACCCTAATGCAGCGACGGTGGCGGAATTGAAGCATGTTGCGGTGGCGCTAGCGATAGAACCAGCTGTATTTATGGAAAAGCAAGATCGACATTGGAGAAACACAACACAAAGATGTAATGGGTAAAGATGTGAAATGAAAAATAAGTGGGACAAATATTTAATTATAAGTGTTTTAAAAAACCAAAAACGGGGTTTGTTTCATAATTATTTTTATGTTGATTTATCTTACTCCCACAAAAAAGTGGGAGTGTAGAATCCTTAGCTTATATTTTTTATTTAAATATATTTCTTTTATGACTAACAAACTTAATAATTGAATTTTTGTATACACATAAAATAGTCAATATTTTAAATGTATCAAATTTTAATCATATACGCTTGAATTAGTATAGGCCAAATACAATTAGAGAATTATAACCAAAAAAAATAAGAATACAGTACTAAACTATATATATATAGGAGTACAGTACTATAAAAAGGAGTATATTGTAATAATTTGGATAAATTTAAAAATAAACTGGACTCTAATTTTCCCTTCTGACAATTTTTTTTTGTTTTTGTGATTTCTATAATTCTTGTCTTAATTAATTTTAATTGTATCACAATAATAACATTTCACAATGGTGAACCAGAGTTAAAAAGTAAAATAAGAGTGTCATTATATATTTTTTTTTGGTATGAAGAGTGTCATTATATATTAATTACCATGTTTTATGCCCCAATTTTTGTTTTTTGTGCACATTAATTCTCCTGTTTTTAGGCCTAATTTTTATATTCTGTTGATTATTGAATTTAAAAACAAGTAATATAAGAGTGTCATTGCAAATTAATTCCCCTACTTTTGGGCCCAATTTTTGTATTTGCCGGATTGGTTGGTTACTGAATATAAAATATAAGATAAGAGTGTCATTACAAATTAGTTTCTCTGTTTTTGGGCCAAATTTTATATTTGCCAGAGGTTCGTTAGTTACCAGATTTTAAAAGTAATATAAGAATGTCATCGCAAATTAATTCTCCTGTTTTTTAGTCCAATTTTTGTATTTGCCAGAGGTTGGATGGTTTCTGGATTTAAAGTGTCATTGCAAATTAATTTCCCTATTTTTGGTCAATTTTTATATTTGTCAGAGGTTTGTTGGTTACCAAATTTAAAATGTAAGATAAGAGTGTCATTGCAAATTAATTGTTCTATTTTTAGGCCCATTTTTATATTTTCCTTGGGCTCAATTTTGGTATTTGCAAGAGGTTGGATTGCTTACGGGATCTTAAAAAGTTAGTCGTTGCAAATCAATTCCCCTCTTTTTGTGCCCAATTTTTATGCATAAGAATGACAATGGGTATCTGCAAACCTCCTTCCATCCCATTTATAAGCATTAAGAAAAACATTAAGAAAAACGTTACAGTTAAAAAAAACTTTATGTATATTAAGAAAAACGTTACACATATTAAGAAAGTGTTATACTAGATGTATATCAAAATCAGTTATTAATATATAATACAGATTGAAATATAAAATACACACTAAAAATAAAGTAAACTACATATGTATTTTATATGAGAAAGTTTTGAGAACCAATATTAGGAAGATAATAGAGAGTCAATATTATTTTTCTTTTTTTTTTCTCTCCCCTTTTATCACTCACTATTTCCCTCTCTTTTTATATTTCAATGTATATTATATATAGTGGATGATTTTAGTGATTGATTTTGATGTGCAAATATAATTTTTAATTAAGAAATGACATTAATTTATTGCAATGTAATGAACACCAAAAAAATTTATTGCAACGTAATATTTAATTATATTTTAAGTTTTTGTTACACTATGTACTCAATTATAAAAACTGATATATGGAAGGATCTAATTAAATAATAAACCATAGAAATTTAATTAAAAATTCGATAAAAATATACTAATAAAAGTTAATCCTAAAAATGTAAAATGAAAATATATTTTCAACATAAACAAAATCTTAACTTTTATATTTATGTAGACACATGTAATATTATTCTTTGGAATTTTCGCCGCGCCATCCCCATGAAGTAAGTACCCCAACCCTATTTTTCTCGAATAATGTTATGTATATACCTTTTTATCAAATCCCACATTTAGACCCGTATAAAAATATATTTATTATAGACAGACCACAAAAAAAAGAAAATAATTAATGCCTCAATTACCATATTTATACGGGTGTTAATTTGGTATTTGCTAAAAGAGTGTGTGGATAGCAAAACCGATTTTTCTGTTAATTTATTTGTGGACACATGGGAATTTTGTGATCCCATTAAACTTGCCATGTCGGCTGGTATTTTTACCATCCCAACATATGCAAGGACTTCTGCTTGTGATTTTTCAATAACAAAAATCACACATGTGCACAAATCACGCACATATAAAGTTCAGATAAATATATTATATGGTTGTGTAGTTTATGGTTGGATCTGATAATTTTAATTTTTCAAAAGTTATTTTTAAAATTATTTTTTAAAAATAGCTTTTTAAAAGTTTCAACTATATATAATACTTATATTTAATAAAATTAAACCAAAATAGTTTTTAATAAATATAAATAATATCAATTGTGTTTGATACAATAACTTTTAAAATTAAAAAATAAACATAAATATAAATATAATAATAAATTTAAATATTTATTAATAAATAAAGTAATATATTTTTTAATTTTAATAACGACAAGACAACTTTGAAAAGAAAACTCCATATTAGGTGTTTTAAGAAACATTTCTAAATATTAAAAGCTGAAAACATAAGTATATAATTTTATTTTTATCAAATATAAAATAAGGTGTTTGTGGGAGCACATTTCTTCAAAATATTTTATCAAACTAAGCCTTAATCTAATTGTCTCCATATAGCAATTTTTTTAATACTTTAATGAAATTAATACAGCATTTTCTTTTTTAGAAAAGTGAAACTTTTCATTCTTGCTAAAACGGTCTTAGAACTTCTCTATATGCTATGGTGGACAAGTAGTGCTTTAGCGTCTCTCATTAGGTTTACATCTTCAATTTTTTTCTCTCTATCTCTTTACAACCTCAGATAATTTCTCTTAACCTTAGCTTGTCTTTTTAGACTAGGATTTTGATGTTGCTTTGTAGATAGCTACATGTTGTAGGAGAGGTAATCATTATTCAACTAATTTTAAGAGATTTGTTTACTTCTTGTTTAAGACGAAGTCCCGTTTCACATATTATTTTTTAGTATAATATAAATAAAAATATGATTTCATAAACACATTTGTTGATACTTATTAGTTATTACTAATTCACTAGCTAAACTTAGCTTGCTTTTTAGCAACTATTCCTTCTTGTATCATGCAAACTATTAAAATTTCCGTTAATATACCTTTGATCACTTCTGAAAACCAATGTTCACCTTCTTACACACGATGATACTTAATTAAAAGTACGTGTAAAAATAGTTGTTTTTAGTATAAAAAGTCAAATTTATTAAACTATATGTAGCACTGCGTCGGCAGGGTTAAACATCAAGTGGGTCAGGGAAAGTTATGGATATGTCTTTGATGTCTATCCTTATTATATAGGTGTATATACCAACTTGTGATGACCTAGTGTTAGCTCACTAGTTTGTAAGTGTCGAAAGTTCAAAATCCGTTTTATAATTCATGCAACAATAATTTATTGGGCAGCGACAAATTAAACTCTTATATAAAATTCATATTCGTAACGGATTAATTCTTGTCCTATCTGAAGATATTTAATATGAAGGGGACAAATTAAGGTCGCAAGACAAGTACCAAATTATAAGCTAAATCTGGAATGGAATTTAAATAAAGTTGATAAACACACTATATCATGATAATAATATAAACACACACACTTGTGTTGATGTGATTTCGTTAGGTTAAGCAATGCACGTATACAATTTAATTTGTAGAAAGTTCATGCAGCCATATCCGTTTATATATCGTATCACATTCATCTGAACCTCGTGCATGTTTGGTAGGCCAGGGCCTAATTTTGTGGTGCTGGCAAGTCGCAAATTTGTGAATTTTCCCTTAAAAATAATTAAGTTATTATTTCATCTACTTTCACTACAAGAAATAAGGGGTTTATTCACGGAAAAAATCGTGGCTAAACTCCTAAAAACCCGTAGCGACAACATCTTTGCCATGAATAAGGATCCGTGGTTAAAGAGGGCGATACGTTTTTAATTTACCACGGTTTTGATATCATTAGCCATAATTTTGACTACCGTGAAGACCTTTGAATAGCCACAATTTATATATTATTACCCACACTCTAAGACGTGACTAAATGAAAATAATCAAAATTAAATATCTAATTTTATCACATTTCATCTGTGGCTAATTTAGACAAAATAAGCTTTTTAGCCACTCTTTTTTCGTGAAAAATATTATGAATTATGTAGATACATTGTTTTTATGGCTAACCTGATTTATTGTTAACCCATCATTCATGCTTATTTTCCTCTTTGTTTTTTTAGCCATGACTAACTTGTACAATTTTATCTAATTTTTTCTTTCAACAATTTCCACATTTTCTATAATTTAATTATGACTAATTGAATGCTTTTATTTTCCTTATATTTCTTCACATAGTATTATTTAAATATTTCAAGTAAATAATAAAATATTACAAGTAAGGTATATTTCTAGTACAATCTAAAGACAGTAGTAAATAATAAAATAAAATAAAATACTCAACAACTTAGACATATTGTTGGTTAATAATCATAACATTTCAAAAAAATGACATAATGATGTAAAATATTTTCTCTCTTTTGTGGGCAAAGATTAGCAAGTGAAAACTCCAGTCTCAATTGCAGTTGATGCACATAGACCAAATATATACCTACATAAATAAATTAACAAGTAATGATTATAAATATCAGGAAAGATAGAAAGTTATACACATTGAAAATAAAGTCAGAGAACCAAAGATAAGTTAACAAACTAGGAGATCAATTTTTTTTTGTGTCCAAATCAATTGTAATAAAAGGAGTATTAATTTAGAAGAGAGTATCAAAGGAAAAAAAAATTTCAATACAAAAAGAAGTTAGCAAAAATATGTTCGGAGTTTATAATTTTGTGCTGTTTAAAAGAAGATCAAGAATGAGTAATAACTTACGTCAATTTGATTAAAGTATAGTGAAAAAATAAAATTGATGTGAAAAACTTATACAAAAGAAAATAAAAAAGGATTATACTCTAATCAAATATATTTACCTTGATCCCTAATAAGCCAACCTTTAACATAGCAGAAACACCAAAATTTGTAACCTAAAAGCATAATAAGAAAATTCAAATTCAAATGCAAATCAACAAATGAAAATAAGTCCATAAGTCCATATTCAAATTATTAGTTATAACATTATCAAATGATTCATACTCTGTTTTAAAAATTATACTTGTTTCTAGAGTAACACATATTCTTGACATCATTGTACTCATCACCGTACTCAATGAGTTACAGAATTGATATGAAAATACTATCAAACATGAAGCTAATGCAAATTGCAAAACTAATAAAAAACAGTCCCAACACAACAAAGTTTTATATAAAAGTAAAACATCAAAGTTAAAAAAAAAATTTAATGGAGAAGTTGTCAAACACCTTTTATGCCTCTATTAATTTTGTGACAATTTGAACAATGCGCCGATAAACTTTGGGTTTTGCGGCAATTTGAGTGAAACCGCCACTAAACGAAAGCTTGCACTTATGTTTTGTCCCGTCTATACAGACGCTTATCTATATGTATTGTGTTGTATTTAATTCCTAATCACTTTAATTATTTAAGTGTTTAATTTATATTTTCAAGTGGCGTTTTGCAAAACCGCCAGTAACAATTTAGCGACAGTTTAAAACCGTGCTAAACGGCAAAAAATCACCGCAATATGTCGGTAACATTGTAGTGGCGCTTGAGTAATTTATTAGTTATTATTAAAAAGATATTCTTATTTATTTATTTTTATGTTTTTATTCTTTTCCTTCCTCCGACAATTTCGTGAATTGATTATAATATGAGTGAAAAATGACCCACTATTCCTGCAAAAGACAGCAATGCTCTCACACCTTCCAAAAGACATGATACACTGTTCATCATCCTCCCATGTTATCTCACCTTCTTCCCATTCCCAATACACACCACATACATCACAGCGTGTCCAATTTCACATTGTCTAGTCTCTTTCAAATAGATCCACCGCGTATATATATATATATATATGTAAACACAAAAAAAAATTATAAAATGAAAATAAAAATAGCAGGAGCCTTATTAAGTAGAGAAATAATAATGCTTGCATGCATGCTGAACATCCAATTTCTTGTCAATTATGTTAATCTAAGAAATTTATATATACTTAAAAATTAAATGGCATCTCACGTCTTTTTCACTTAATTTACAAATATTAATTAAGTTATGGTTCTCAAGGATCATATAATATATATATATATATATCAAAAAAAAGAGCTGTAATTCTATCTTTCATGGGGCCTTATAGGTTTATTCTTATATATATAGTAACTTAACTTCTTTCTACATAGCTGCCACCGGCAGTTCGTTTGGAATAACAAAATACAATACAATTTTGTTTTAATTTGGAAGCTAAGCTAAAAGCTTTCTATTCACTCCTCAACATCATTTATCATAGAGATAGAGATAGAAGGAAATTAAAGAAGAAAAAATGGGAAGGCACTCTTGCTGTTACATTCAGAAGCTTCGAAAGGGTCTGTGGTCACCCGAGGAGGATGAGAAACTTCTCATGCATGTTACTAAGTATGGCCATGGATGTTGGAGCTCTGTGCCTAAGCAAGCAGGTATTACTCACCTCAAACTCTACCTCTAAATAATCTTCTTATCTTTTTATTTTATTTTATTTTTATGTATAGCCACCAGTGTTTTGTTGTGTGTTACAAAATGGTATCAATTCGGCTAATGACAAATGGCACAGTCACGAACCGTGGCAATCAGTATGCTAGGCAACGTTTTTGAAGTGTGACTAAATAAAGAGTAGTGGAGACATACATGTTTCTTGTAGTAAATGTCTAAATGATGCAGCAGTGACTGTAATAGTAATATCATTATTATCAGGCAACTATAGATGCAAAAATATGTTTTTATAATGATTTGGCATTAAGCCACATTTGAAAAATATGACTTATACGAAAAGTAACAATTAAAAAAAATAACGATATTTTTAGATAAAGAGAACATTTTTATAATACACTAAAATTAAATTTTATAATTCATCATTCAATAGTTAAAATGAAGTATTTTTACATGAAGATAATTGTAGAGTGTTTATTAAAAGAATAAATTCACATGTGCACATATTTATATATCTATCCATGTGTTTTTACACTTTATAAGCCTATGTATTAAGCACAGAGATAATAAAGTTTAGCATAAAAATTTCAAACATAAAAATAAAAATTATTTTTGATGTCTTCTTCTCGATGAATAATGTATTAAACTATTAACAGGTTTGCAAAGGTGTGGTAAGAGCTGCAGGCTTAGGTGGATAAATTACTTAAGGCCTGATTTGAAGAGAGGTACATTCTCAAAGGAAGAAGAGAACCTTATCATTCAGCTTCATGCAGCATTGGGCAATAGGTAATAAATCTAACCCCTTTTTCTTTCTCTGCATCTTCTGGTCTTAACCATGCTTTTGATTTGCGTTTTTATTTTTTATTTTTATTTTTAATATATATATTTTTTAGAATTTTGTGAACTAAAAAGAAAATATAAACAAATTTCCAATTTTCACCCATATCAATCACATTTTTTGTTTTTATTATTTTTTATCAGATGGTCACAAATTGCAGCACAATTGCCGGGGAGGACAGACAATGAGATAAAGAATCTATGGAATTCTTGCTTGAAGAAGAAACTGAGGCAAAAAGGTATAGACCCTGTGACACACAAGAAGATTCCGGAGGGCGAGAACGGCGGTGAGGACAATGGCATGAGGAAGAGGAGCCAAGAAAAGGCAGCATAAGAGTCCAACCTCATCATGAAATCTGAGAGCTCCAAATCAGATGATGCAGAGCAGAACAGAACATCTTCAATGAATTTGCTTCAAAACTCAGATTTCATGGGTGGTTTTCCAATTCAGAGAATGACTTATCCATCATCTCATTCAAATTCTGGTAATTGGAATAGTCACAGTAGTGGAAGGCCTTTTCATCTGAACACTGAGTTTCCATTCAACACCACCAGTTCTATTCTTACAACAACATACGCAAGCGCAACCGCAACCGCAACCACAACCAATTTCTTGCTTCCTACTGATTCTGGTTTTCTTTACAAGCCTTATTTTTCTTCTTCTTCGGATTCTCCTGAAAATATCTCTAATACTTGCACAGAATTGAGTACACTTTCTGATTCTTGCAAAGAGGAACAATACCAAATTCAAATGAGCACGGAAGAAGACTCATCATCCAAGTGGGATGAGTATTATCACTACCTTCATAACCCAATCTCAATGCTTTCTTCTTCTGAAGTTTTTGCAATGAAATGAAGCTAGATATACACTATTTGGTACCTGATATACCAGGCCCCATGTTAGTATGTAACCTCACCATAATAATAATAATAATAATAATAATAATAAGTCAATAACCATCTCAAATGGCTAGTTTCTTTTCAAAGGACTTTCAGAAGCTCACAGCCGCTTTTGGACATGAATATATAGAAGGCTTTGGGTATCATAATTAAGGACAGTGGGCACTCGCGCACATATTACATTTGTATATAGAATACAAAGGCATGTGTTTTACTCAAAATAGAAAAAAGAAAAGATAAAAATAAAAATAGTGACGAGACTTGTAATATTTATTTTTTATTTTATATTCTTTTATGTTTTCACTTTGTATCAGACTAAATATCATTAAGGATAATAAATACCTTAGTTTGTTGATTAATAATCTCGAATTTGAAATATGAAAATGGAAAAATATTTGTTAAGAATCCCGAGTCAGCATTATGCTTTTTAAAAGTTTACAGTGTTGAATTTAATACAATAAATTAATATCTTTATATATATTATAATATACTTTCTTAAAAATATTTTTCTAAATGTATTTGAATAACAGGGAAAAAATATACAGTTTAACCTATTCACAAACTTTTTTTTATGATTCAACCAATTTTAGATTTTTGGCCAATGGTTGTATTTTGTATATATAAAACATGATTCAAACATCTGAAGTCTAAATAGATTAGTGAAATGACTATTAAACCTATTAATTAATTTTTTACTATTGCACAGCACATAATCAGCAAATAGACAATAAATATATTTTCATACACTCAAAATTAAAAACTCTAAATTACATATATTATATATATCTTAATATGCTGGTTGTAATTATTGGCGGTAAGAAATTAATTTTGCTAGCAGACTATATATATATATATATATTTTGAGGTGTACTATTGTCTACTGATCAAGTGTTTTTGTAAAATATAACATAAAGGCAATGCTAAGATATGAAGAAGTGAAATTTTGCAAAGGAGTGGAAATTGCCTTCCTTTAACAAATTAAAGAAAAAATATACACAAATAAAATTATAATATACAATACACATATTCTTTATAAATTTATAAAAGAAAATCATTTACCTTATTATACTCTTTAAAAAAAATAAAAAAATTCTTAGTGACTAGTATATTTAATTTAGAATAATAGTGTATTTTTATATAGTAAATCTAAAAATATGGAGTGCAAAATATGAAATAACATTGATGCAATTTTTATGAATTATGTGTATAAAATATAATAAATGTGGATAGAAAATATAGTTATGTAGTTTTGTCAATTCCTAATTTTTTTTTGGATGATTTTGGTATTTTTTCCTCAATAAAAATGAGTGATATATATGGCCCAATAGCTTAATCAAATTTTACTATGTCCTGAAAATAAAAATAAAAATATTTCTATATCCTAAACAACAAAAAAATCTTTCTATATGCTTATATATTATTGATTTAATCAAATCTTTTTATATCTTTCAAAAAAAATTCCTATAATCGTAAATAAAAAATCTCCAACATAATAATAACCCCATTGGAATTAAAAGGATAAAAAAATAAATTGCAAAGAAGAATTGGGTATTTTATTTATTTAATTTTATTTCACATTTTATTAGTTTTTTAATCTATTTTGTATTACACTATAATTAATAAATAATGAATATTAGTGTTATTGTATTTATATAGACTGAAAAATAATTTTTTAACTGATACTTTGTCTTTTACATTAAGAAAAAAATTTTTGAAAAATTATTTCTAATTCAATTATTGAAGATTTCAAATCACTCAAGACTTATAATATTTATTTATATAATTATTTATTTATCATCGCATTAGTAAAAGAATTTAAAAAATAATGATATTAATAAATTTTATTAATATGATGAATAACACTAAATAATTTTTACATTAAAATTTGTTCTCTCCAGAAATTTCCCTGAAGCTCCGCCACTCACTATAATCATCATACAATAAGTCCGATACAAGCCCCTTATGACAACACTCCTTCCAATCTTCCATACTATGTCTACATTCTATGTTTAATATGACATGACCACTCTCACAAAATCAACTTTTGTTTTAATGTTAAGATTATCCACAAGCATTGTATGTGGAAGAAGAATCCATCTCACCAAATTATTTATCTAACATAATCAAATGTCTCAAACAGGTTTTTTTTTAAAAAAAATTATTATTGTTATCCCTTTATTGGAGATGACTTTTTCATCGCTTTCATCACCATATATATAATAAAGCAATCGATTTGATTCTTGAAATGGTGGATATATGACAAAGTTTTGCATAAAGGGCTGGTCTCCTGAATTGAAAATTTCTTCTCATGGAGGGAACACGAAGTTACGGAGAAATTAAACCATAAGCAAGTGTCACTGTCACTGAATTGAAAATTTCTTCTTCTTCTTGACTGGTTTTATTACATTTCAAAAAAGATGACGCATGTAATATCATAATGCATGGTCACAAATAATATACAAACATGTAGTAACATAACATATTTGCAAATTTTATTCACCGACTAAAAAGTTTTATATATAAAGTCTTTTGACCTAAAAGTCCAAAAGCCTTAAACCGTGGGTTTCTTGATATCGGATGGTTGGATACTAAAACATTGTCTCCCGTACCCCGCTATGATTTGCGGGACCGGATTTGCATGAATATGAATTAAGTTAGTGTGGCATAAGTCAAGATAGATAACACATGAATGGATAAAATAAGGAAGGAAAATATAAAAAAGGAAATTAGAGTAATGATTATTGTTTGAAAAGATAATAAAAATTATTTGGATACTTAAGGAGAAAAATAATGGAGCATTCAGACACAGGCTAAATGAGCTAAAAGGTACTCAGAGGACAAAAGATGGTAAATGAAATCTACGCCTAAACAATTTTATTTTAGACATATTATACGATGGAGCTCTCTAGCATTAGTAGACATAATATATAATAGAATTGAGTAATGCTAGGAACCAACGTTAGGGATCAATAGGGAGCCAATAAGTGTAATTAGGGAAATAGTGGGTGGTAAAAAAGATAGAGAAAAGAAGGAAAAATGATATTAACTTCGTATTGTCTCCCTAATATTAGCTCCCAAAACTTTCTCAATAGGGTTCTATAATATTGTTTAATTCATATAGTCGATCATATTAAGTGGAATAACGATTTATTAGTATTTTTCCATTTCAATTTATATAGCGTTTTATTTACTTATTTTTTAGAATTTAATTTTATATACCGTCAATTTAGTCTAAAACTCTTTTATTATCTCAGTACGTGCATCAACTTTTTTTTCTTCAAATTATTGTCATTTTATAATTTCATAATTTCAAAGAGACTAAAAAATTAATAAAAAAAGAAAAGAGTAATACTAGGGAGTCAACGTTAGGGAACTAATAAGGAGCCATGAGTGTAATTAGAAAAATAGTGGGTGGTAAAAGAGAAAAGAGAAAAGAAGAAAAAAGTCTATTGACCACCTATTGGCTAACAAACTATGGACTCCCTAAACTTTTTCAAAAGAAAATAATATTAGGTATATATTTGTCTTTCTCTTTTAATTCCTTATTTCTGTTAATAAAACTTAATAATAATCTTAATACTTATCCGTAACTTAAAAGTTAAAACCCAAAGATAAAATAAAATAAAGAAGTATATAATTTAAAAATAAAATAAAATTATTCACTGATTATTAATTAAAAAAATATTCACTGCTGATACTTTCTCTTCACTTAAATACAATAAAAATGTTAATCATATGACCTGCAAGCTAGCTACATCCAAGGCAGCTCTCTTAATATCTTTATTTATTTATTTTTATGTTTACCTTTTTAATAAATAAAAGTGTATGAAGTTTAATTATAAATATGGTTGTGGAAAGTGCATCTTCACCTCACTTCACTTCACTTCCTTATCATGAAATGGAAAATGTATGAATCACAATTGCCAACAGAATAAACAGTGTCTATTTTTTTTTTCTTTCCCTCTCTAGTTCTTGCTTCAATTTCTTCAACTCATCAGTGACTGTGATCAATCAAAATAGACCTCTTCAACTCATCAGTAACATATATAAACACACATATAATTCTTCCATGTTAGAAGAAGACTTGGACAACAACAATATTATTGATGATGGTTACATTCATCATCATTATGAACACTCTCAAACACATAATGATGGTGTTGATGATGTCATGGCCATGTTTATCTCAGGCTTGTCCATAGAAAGCCTCGACGCCAACGGCGAATTCTCAGAGGATCATGGCAGCAAAGAGCTCCATGCAGGGTTGTCCTCTGACTCTGAAACCGAGTTCTGTAGCTTTAACTCTTTGCGTGGGATACCAAATCACACACCAATTGTTACCACCAAAGATTATCAAAGCGAGAATGAGGAGCAAACAAAGAAGAGAGTTCCAAGGAGGGGAAGAAGAAAGGGTAGTAATAAGAGGAAGAACAAAGATGAAGAGGAAGGTGATGTGGTTGATGGGTTTAGTGGTGTGAGTGATGGAAGTGGAAACAAGGGGAGAGGAGGGGTGAGAGTGATAGTGATGAGTAGGCCTAAAGGTGGGAGGAGGTCACTGTGGATGGACATGGAGGAAGTGAAGGCTTGTAGGGATCTTGGGTTTGAATTCGAGATTCCCACTCCTCTTTCTGCCTACAATTCTACAATTGATGAAACTAGCAGTGGTGGCAATTCCTCCATCTCCAACTGGCGCATCTCTAGACCTGGTAAGTACTCTTATATCAAATAAATGCTCTTACTCTATCATATTTAATTTATTAGTACAATAATGCTATTTACACATTAAAATTAGTCATTAAAATCAGTCATCAAATATATATATATAGTTTAACTCATTTATTGTGTGTATTTCGTATTTTAATGTGTATTTTAGTAACTAATTTTGATGTGAAAATAACATAACTCTTTTTAGTCAGATTTAAAATTAGTTTTTCTTTTGTTAACATTTTTATTTTACTTGTAATATTGATATGAAAGACCATTAATCAATCGGAGAGTATTAACGTCCTTTTCTAACACCTGTCTGCCTTTTATTTTTAGAGAGTAGAACTTAGATGGAAGAAATAAGAATCAATACTGTATTTGTTGACCAAGAACCGATAAACTAACAATTTTAATTTATATTGACCAAACATTTTTAGCTACCACGCAGTTCAATATTTTTAACTTAGCAATCTAGTACTATATTTTTAGTCAATATTTTAAAATATATCGCTTACTAATAAATATTGTTGACTAAAAACTAAATTGTGCTGATTTGGTAGTTCTAATTTTTTTTTTAATTATATATGAAATACACTTACATGACAAGGCGGTTGTTAACACTTTTAACTTGGTTATGATTTGGGACTACAACCAAATATAACAAATTTTTCATAGGGTAATCAATTAGCTAGGCATACTGATTTGCTGCTTTCTTATGTTTCGGGGTTTCTTAATTATTATTTTTTCTCCCATATTTTGGTAATTTAGGTGATGATCCACGAGAAGTTAAGGCTCGGCTAAAAATGTGGGCACATGCAGTAGCAGCATTTGCATCCAAATACACCATTTAATTTCAATTATTTACAATATAAATACCGATTAACTGAGTAAACAACCACCAAATTTGTCTATCAAAGATTACAGCACACACAATGTGATCTCCTTAAAATTATAATCTTCAATGATATATACTAAAATCATTTTAAGGAGAAACTTGTTAGTACTGGTACTGTGATCTTTTATAGCTAGGCTAATTTGATGGTTTACTCAGCTAGCTTTCTGTTATCTTTAAGCTTCCAATATATGTATATATAAAGTTTTTTCTTTCTACTAATTTGGAGTGTTGTGTTTAGGTTGTAACTAGAAGTGTGGAAGGTGGGAGTTTTTGTTGCATATTTCAAAGTGAATTATTGGTTACTGTATTCTTCTGCTGTCTAATCAATTTGCTGAAGATATTATTGATCTTCTTGATTTGTCATATCCTGTTATTATGTTAGATTTTTGCACAAGTCACATGACTTTCCATAGAAAAAATATCATGAAGATTAATAACTCAAGTAGTTGAAGATGTAAAGCTGAAGATAAGCAAGATCAGGGATCATCGAATCTTATTATAAACTTTTCGGCCTTATAAATCACGTTGGTTGGTGTAAAAGATAGAATTTCAGAAATGTGATTCGATCTTAAACAGTCTTTAACAAAAAATAATGTTTACTAGACTTGATTTGTTACCCATTAAATCTTTCAATTTGTGAGCAAAACAAGAAATTATGAATAGCCAGTCAATGGAGTCTTGCGATTGGAATTTTAAATGGAAAAAGTATGTAGAAAAAAGAAGAAAAGTGATTATTGATTAATATAAAGAAAAGAGAAATGAAACAATAACAAAATCCATTCTACTCACATGAGTACTACAATCAATCACAATATTCTCTATAATTTCATACTCTTTTGTTTAAAAATATTTCATTATTCTGCTTTATTAAATTATTTTATATTTTATAATATATAAAAAAAATTGCATTACAATTTGGAATGATTTAGAAGAAAAAATAGATATATTTTGTTGTAATTTAGATGTTCCAAATTTTAAACTTTATAATTTAAACAATTTAATGACGCTGCTACATATAAATATGCGTCCGTTAAGCTAGTGTCGCAGCCAGTACACGCGGCACTGAAGTTTTTGACCAATGTCGCGTACACGCGTGACTGGGTGGAAGTCATCGTGTCTAGTACCGCCCTCTCAGCTCGCGATACTAGTAACATGATTTATTTCGATAAATATTCAAAAAAGTATTTATTTTGGTAAATAAAATATTTTTATTAAAATAAAAAATTTCTCAGAAAATTTCACTAGTGATTTGGTACTTAATAATAAAAAAAAATAAATTCACTATTGAATATATTTTTTTTCTCTATTTTTCTGCTATCATTAGTCATTGTAGAATATCAGATATCTTTGTTTAATTGCGCATTGACGCGAGGCTAACTCATCATGTGTTTGATAACATAATTTCAAGGAAATTGTATGGAAATGGAGATTGCGATGTACCATGTGAATTGGGAAAATTTACCAAGATCATGAAAAGATAGAATAAAGAATCTTTTCGGAATATAAATCTCAAAGTTGAGAAGATATAGATCATGCCTTGTCCACAAAAATGAATCAACGAGATGGAGATCTTGCTCGTCGCAAAGGATACTAATGATGATGGAACTCCTAGTACGGTGGCCGGTGCGGTGGTTCACGGAGTTGCTGTGGTGGAGTTAAATGTAGAGAGCATATATGAGATATTGGTGATAAATTGATCAATAATGGAGTTTGCGTTCTTGGTGTTGGAACATATGAGCTTGTGGTTACTGTGTTGAGCTGAATGTTAGTTTGATGAGCCTATTTTTGTATTCTTCCATCAATGGTTTTTTTATGTTTCTGTTTCTTGGGTCTCAGTTTATGTTTTCTGTTTTATGATAGATTACTCTAATGTACCAAAATCTCACATTGAGATTGAGATTCTGAACAACTATAAAAATATACATTGTTCACATGAATATTATTAATAAATGATTTAAAGTCCCACATCGCTCAAAACATCAATTATTTTGTTGTTTATATGTGGGATACATTCTTTACTGATTGCGAGATACGCACTTCTAGAGTCAAGATTTTAAACAAATTGGGCCCACCTAATTCATAGTTCTCATTAATATTATCTCCATATGATTTAAAGTCCTGAATTGCTCAAAACATCAATTATTTTATTGTTTATAAGTGTGACATATTCTTTATTGTTTGCGTTGACTCTAGGTGTGGATTTGGCTGCACACCCCTAGAGTAAACATTTTTAACAAATTGGACCCACCTAATACATAATTCTCATTAATATTATCTTCATATGATTTAAAGTCTCACATTGCTCAAAACATCAATTATTTTGTTGTTTATAAGTGTGACATATTTTTTATTGTTTGCGTTGACTCTAGGTGTGGATTTGGCTGCACACCTCTAGAGTCAAGATTTTTAATAAATTGGGTTCATCTAATTCATAGTTCTCATGAATATTATCTCCATATGGTTTAAAGTCCCACATAGCTCAAAACAACAATTATTTTATTGTTTATAAGTGTGACATATTCTTTATTTTTGCGTCGACTCTAGGTGTGGATTTGGTTGCACACCCCTAGAGTCAACAACATTTTTAATAAATTGGGCCCATCTAATTCATAGTTCTCATGAATATTATTTCCATATGGTTTAAAGTCCCACATCGCTCAAAACATCAATTATTTTACAGTTTATAAGTAGAACATTCCCTTTACTGTTTGCGTTGGTTCTAGGTGTGGATTCGGCCCCACACCCCTAGAGTCAACATTTTTATTAAGTTAGACCCACTGAATTCATAGTTCACACTATAAATAGAGGAGCCTTTCACCATTTCAAAGGGAGCCCACTTCCACATTTAGCTTAGTTTCTAGGGTTCCATTTTAGGTTTTTTTGTCCATTCACTAGCCAGACTTTTTATTTTTATTACTTGTTTGTTTATATTATTGTTACTCTGTCAAATTTCAGTTTTAATCAAATTACTTTACTGTTATTCTGTTCGCTTATTTTTCTGCAAACCGCGATTTTACATACTGTTATGCTGCCAATTTATTTTCATGCTTTTATGATTTCCGCAATTAGTGAGTAGAGTCCCATAGTGTCTTGGCTGTGGGGTGAAATGTGCAAATGACCAGAGCTGCGGGTTCCCCGATGGATCAGAGGGGAAGGAACGGGTTAAGCCCGTAATGCTGCCCGCAGACACCCCTGCTAGCATAGTGGCAAGTTCCTTACCGTACGTGGTTCACCACGGTGATAACAGGCACAAGTGCATTGGGACCTGGTGACAGCAGGTTTGACCCGGTGACAGTGGGGACCATATAGAGTTCGTTCAGTCCTGGGCATAGATCATAGACTCTAATTTCCGCTTAGACAAAGCGCATGAGGTCCTGGTGAACAAGGATAAACCTTATCCACAAAGTAATGATAGACCTTTCTCTGACATATGTCCAAGCCGCATGTGTCATATTCTTGTGCAATTTGTTTGATCTCTACTTCCAACGATTCCAACTGCTAACTCACCTATGTCTGTTGTTCCCAGAAGAGAATAAAGATTACCATGACGAACTCCCTTCATTACTACCAAAGAACCACGAACAACTTTTAGTACACCATTTTCTGCAACTATTTTGCAATCATTTTTCTCCAACAAACCTTTGGAGATAAGATTTTTCCGCTAGTCTAGAATATTTATCACATCCTTTAAAGTTCTTAATACTCCATCATACATCTTGATTCTTATAGTACCCAACCCCACAGTTTTACAAGCATGATCATTGCCCATTAAAACTGTGCCACCATTTATGCTTTGATAGGTATTAGGTAGTAAACCACTTCCTATTTGGGCACATATGGTGAGATGCTCCTGAATCAAGAATCCACTTATCGAAAATTTCATAAGATTGTTCCGTCACAGAGTAACAATCCTCCTCATCGTTTGAGACGTAGCTTGCTTCTTGTTTTTCTTTTGGGTTGTCATTGTTTTGTTTATTGAAAATTATCTTCTTATTTGGACAATTTGCTTTGAAATGTCCAGGCTCACCACATTTAAAGCATGTTCTCTCCGTGTGAGGCCTAGATTTTGACCTAGACTTTCTACGCTTATTACCTTTTCCTCTTTCATTAGTCCTTCCTCTAGCCGCGAATAATCCTTGTGCTTGATCATTATACTCTCTTCCATTTGGAGATGACATTATACTTGTAGCAACCTTACGTAGATCTTCAGCTAAAAGCGATGCCCTTGTTTCATCCATGGTCAGAGTGTCACCCACCAATATCAATGTCTGCACCAGATTTTCATAGGACTTTGGTAATGAAAATAACAATATCAGTGTCTGATCCTCATCATCAACCTTTACATTTATATCTTTTAAGTTTGATATAATTCTATCAAACTTATTGATATATTCTCGGATTGAGGTGCCTTTTTCCATCTTGCATGTATACAATTTGGATTTTAAGTAGATCCTGTTAGTTAGTGTCTTTGTCATAAAGTTACTCTCTAACTTTGCCCAGATGCCTGCTGCAGTTGCTTCTTCATTTACCAAGAAAGGAACATCCCTCTCAAGGCATAAGATTATTGAAGCTCGCGCCTCAAGATCTAATTCTTCCCAATCCTCATCTTTCATTTTCGCTGGCTTTTTCTTTTTTCCCGCCAGTGCCTTGTGTAATTTTTGTGATATAAGCAGATTTTTCATCTACATCCTCCAATAAGAAAAATAATTTTTTCAATTGAATTTCTCGATTTCATATTTGCCTACTTTGACATTACCACTAATAGAAGCCATTATATTCAAAATTGAATTTTACCACTCAAATAATGAATAATATGATGTTGGCTCTTGATACCAATTATTGAGGCTGCAGCGGAATTTGGCTTTTAATAGATACAAAGTAATATGAAATTAAACACTACTCAGAATAATGCACTCGCTATATATTTGTAAAGAGAAAAAATATGAAAGATTATGTGAATAAGGATTTTGTTATTGTTATGATTGATATCAATTAATATTCTACAAATGTATATATAGTATCTCTATGCTATAACTTCAACGAATAAGAATAAAATTCTTCGACAAAAGCTCCTTACAAAACATTTTTACTTCTCTCTTATTAAAACTCATTGTAAAGCTTATTTTAATCCCTAAATTTATTCTTAGGCTTCCTTTATTCTCACAAAAACTATTCCATTACTTTGCTTTACTAAACTATTTTATATTTTATAATATAAAAAAGTTTTGCAGTACAATTTAGATCGATTTAAAAAAAAATAGATATATTTTGTTGTAATATGGACATTCCAAATTTTAAATTTTATAATTTAATCAATTTAATGACGCTGACACATATAAATATGCGTCCGTTAAGCCAGTGTCGCGGCCAGTACATGCGGCACTGATGTTTTTGCCCAATGTCACATACACGCGTGACTTGGTGGAAGTCATCGTGTCTAGTACCGCGCTCTCAGCCCGTGATACTAGTAACATGACTTATTTCGATAAATATTCAAAAAAAGTATTTATTTTGATAAATAAAATATTTTTATTTAAATAAAAAATTTCTCTGAAAATTTCACTAGTGATTTTGTACTTAATAATAAAAAAATAACTATTGAATATATTTTTCTCCTCTATATTTCTGTTGTCATTGATCATTGTAGAATATCACATATCTTTCTTTAATTACGCATTGACGCGAGGCTAACTCATCATGTGTTTGATGATACAATTTCAAGATACAATGTCAAGGAAATTGTATGGAAATGGAGATTGTGATGTACCATGTGAATTGTCGAAATTTACCAAGATTTTGAAAAGATAGAATAAAGAATCTCTTGAGAATATAAATCTCAACATTGAGAAGATATGGATCATACCTTATCCACGAAAATGAATCAACGACATGGTGACCTTGCCTGTCGCAAAGAATCTAATGATGATGGAGCTCTTACAATGGTGGCCGGTGTGGTGGTTAACAGAGTTGTTGTGGTGGAGTTAAATATAGAGAGCATAGATGGGATATTAGTGATAAATTGATCCATAACGGAGTTTGTGTTCTTGGTGTTGGAAGATAGGAGTTTCGGGTTATTGTGTTGAACTGAATGTTAGTTTGATGAGCCTATTTTTGTTTTGGTCAATCAATGGTTTTTTATGTTTCTGTTTCTTGGGTCATGGTATATGTTTTATGATAGACGTACTCTAATGTACCAAAATCTCACATTGAGATTGAGATTGTGAACGACTATAAAAATATGCATTGTTCACATAAATATTATTAATAAATGATTTAAAATCTCACATCGCTCAAAACATTAATTATTTTATTGTTTATATGTGCGACATATTCTTTACTTTTGCGTTTGCTCTAGGTGTGGATTTGGATACACACCCTAGAGTCAACATTTTTAATAAATTGGGCCCACCTAATTCATAGTTGTCATTAATATTATCTCCATATGATTTAAAGTCTCACATTGCTTAAAATATCAATTATTTTATTGTTTATGAGTGGGTCATATTCTTTATTGTTTGCATTGACTCTAGGTGTGGATTTGACTGCACACCCCTAGAGTCAATATTTTTAAGAAAAATGGGACCCACCTAATTCATAATTCTCACTAATATTATCTTTATATAATTTAAAGTCTCACATTGCTCAAAACATCAATTATTTCATTGTTTACAATTATTTTATTATTTATAAGTGGAACATTTTCTTTATTGTTTGCGTTGACTGTAGGTGTGCATTTGACTACACACACTTAGAGTCAATATTTTTAATAAATTGGACTCATCTAATTCATAGTCCTGCGTCGTTCAAAACAACAATTATTTTATTGTTATAAGTGTGACACATTTTTTATTGTTTGCGTTGACTCTAGGTTTGGATTTGGCTGCACACCCCTAGAGTCAACATTCGATAAAGCTATTTGAAAAAGTGGTTTTGGCCAACTAAGTGATTTATTTCTATGCTAAATAGAATATTATTTCGGTGTTAAATAGTATTAAAAAGTGGACCTAAATAAAGTTCTATTTGACACCGAAATAGTCTTCTATTTAGCATTTAAATAAATCACTTGGTTGCAGTTGGTTAGCCAAAACCACTTGTTCACATAAAATTATTGTTTAATAAATTGGGCCCATCTAATTCATAGTTCTCATGAATATTATTTCCATATTGTTTAAAGTCCCACATTGCTCTAAGTGTGGATTCGGTCCCACACCCCTAGATTCAACATTTTTATTAAGTTAGACCCACTGAATTCATAGTTCACACTAATGTTGGTTTTTTTTTTTATCAAAGTTATCATACCGAAAGACCACCTTCGGGGGTTAAGTTTTGACAGTACCAACAAAACAAAATTATACAATCAAGAAAACATAAAATATAGACGTCATAACATCACCTAACGCAATGCAACATACTTTATTTACCAAATATTTACCAAAAATAAAATATTTAGCGTTGCTTGATTGTTTTAAAACTTTATTTTGGCATCCCTCATGTCCCTCTAAAAATGAATTTTATATAAAATAAAATAAATACTTTATTACCAAATAAATACATTTTTGAATGTTTACCGAGATAATTTATGTTACTAGTGTCATGATATGAGGGCGCGATACCCGACACGATGACCTCCAAACAATCACGTGTGCACGTGTTAGAGGTACAGAAAGCAATAGAAGGCCATTGTTGTAGCGTCTTACAACGGCATGGGAGCAATATGGGCTCGCGACCCCTGAAAACAGCACTGCATGAAATAATTCATTTGCTGATAATTATTTAGTTGTGCTATCTGCATGTCCATGTACGTAAGAAGAGCAAGAATTAGAGGGTTGAATCTTTCTTTTTGGTTTGAATGTTTCTTGAACGTAATATGGAGAGTACTGCAACGAATAATCAGTTAATGGAGTCTTGCAATTAAAATTTTAAATGAAAAAATATGTAGAAGAAGAAGAAAAGTGATTATTAATTAATATAAATAAAAGAGAAATGAAACAATAATAAAATCCCCTTGTACTCATAGGAGTACTGCAATCAATCACAATATTCTGACCTCTTTTACAATTTCATACTCCTTTGTTTAAAACTATTCCATTACTCTGTTTTACTAAACTATTTTATAATTTATAATATAAAATGTTTTGCAGTACAATTTGGATCGATTTAGAAAGAAAAATAGATATATTTTGTTGTAATTTGAACGTTCCAAATTTTAAATTTTATAATTTAAGCAATTTAATGATGCTGCCACATATAGATATGCTTCTGTTAAGCCAGTGCCGTGGCCAATAAACACGGGCTTGTTTCATTCCAATGTTGCGGCCAGTACACGCGGCACTGAATTTTTTGCCCAATGTCGCGTACACACGTGACTGGGCGGAAGTCATCGTGTCTAGTGCCGCGCCCTCAGCCTGGGATACTAGTAACATGACGTATTTCGGTAAATATTAAAAAAATTTGGAACAAAAAATATTTACCTTATTTTAAAAAAATTCTTTGGAAATTTCACTAGTGATTTTGTACTTAATAATAAAAAAAAATCCACTATTGTAAATATTTTTTTCCTCTATATTTCTTTTGACATTGGTCATTGTAGAACATCACATATCTTTCTTTAATTACGCATTGACGCGAGGCTAACTCATCATGTGTTTGATGATACAATTTCAAGATACAATGTTAAAGAAATTGTATGGAAATGGAGATTGTGATGTACCGTGTGAATTGGGAAAATTTACCAAGATCTTGAAAAGATAGAATAAAGAATCTCTTGGGAATATCAATATCAACATTGAGAAGATATGGATCATGCCTTATCCACGAAAACGAATCAACGACATGGTGATCTTACCCGTCGCAAAGAATCTAATGATGATGGAGCTCTTACAATGGTGGCCGGTGTGGTGGTTAACAAAGTTGCTGTGGTGAAGTTAAATATAGAGAGCATAGATGAGATATTAGTGATAAATTGATCCATAACAGACTTTGCGTTCTTGGTGTTGGAGCATATGAGTTTGGGGTTACTGTGCTGAGTAGAATGTTAGTTTGATGAGCTTATTTTTATTTTGGTCAATCAATGATTTTTTATGTTTCTATTTCTTGGGTCTCGGTATATTTTTTCTATTTTATGATAGATGTACTTTAATGTACCAAAATCTCACATTGAGATAGAGGTTGTGAATGACTATAAAAATATTTATTATTTACATAAATATTATTAATAAATGGTTTAAAGTCACACATCACTCAAAACATTAATTATTTTATTGTTTATATGTGGGACATATTCTTTACTGTCTGCGTTGGCTCTAGGTGTAGATTTTGATAAACACCCTAGAGTCAACATTTTTAACAAATTGGGCCCACCTAATTCATAGTTCTCATTAATATTATCTCCATATGATTTAAAGTCCCACATTGCTCAAAATATTAATTATTTTATTATTTATGAGTGGGACATATTCTTTATTATTTGCGTTGTCTCTAGGTGTGGATTTGGCTGCACACTGCCAGAGTCAAGATTTTTAACAAAAATGTGACCCACCTAATTCATAATTCTCACTAATATTATCTCTATATAATTTAAAGTCTCACATTGCTCAAAACATCAATTATTTCATTGTTTATAAGTGGGACATATTCATTTATGTTTGTATTGACTCTAGGTGTGGATTTGGCTACACACCCCTAGAGTCAACATCTTTAATAAATTGGGGCATCTAATTCATAGTTCTCATGAATATTATCTCCATATAGTTTAAAGTCTCTCATTGCTCAAAACATCAATTATTTTATTGTTTATAAGTGGGACATATTCATTTATATTTGCTTTGACTCTAGGTGTGGATTTGGCTGCACTTCATAATTCTTATGAATATTATCTCCATATAGTTTAAAGTCACACATCGCTCAAAACATCAATTGTTTTATTGTTTATAAGTGTGACATATACTTTATTGTTTGCGTTGACTCTAGGTGTGAATTTGGCTGCACATCCCTAGAGTCAATATTTTTAATAAAGACGCAGCTTTTGAGTTAGGTTTTGACTGTACCAACAAAAAAAATTATACAATCAAGAAATCATAAAATATAGACATCGTAATATCAACTAAGACATTGCAACATTCTTTATTTACCAAATATTTACCAAAAATAAAATATTTAGCGCTGCTTGATTGTTTTAGGCTTTATTTTGGCATCCCTCATGTCCCTCTAGAAATGAATTTTTTAACAAATAACATAAATACTTTATTTACCAAATAAATACCTTTTTGAATGTTTACCGAAATAATTTATGTTACTAGTGCCACGGTATAAGCGCGCGACACCTGACCCGATGACCTCCAAACAATCACGTGTACACGTGTTAGAGGTGTAGAAGGCAATAGAAGGCCAGTGCCGCAACGTCTTACAGCGGCTTGGGAGAAAGATGGGTTCGCGGCCCCCTGAAAGCAGCACTGCATGAAATAATTCATTTATTGAAAACTATTTAGTTGTGCTCTTTGCGTGTACATGTACCTAAGAATAGCAAGATTAGAGGGTTGAATCTCTCTTTTTGGATTGAATGTTTCTTGAACATAATATTTGAGAGATAGAATGTATGTATTAATAGAGTGTTTGTACTCCGGATAGTACTGCAATGTATAATCAGTTAATGGAGGCTTGCAATTAGAATTTTAAGTGGAAAAAATATGTAGAAGAAGAAGAAAAGTGATTATTTATTAATATATACAAAAGAGAAATGAAACAATAACAAAATCTCGTGTACTCATAGAAGTACTGCAATCAATCACAATATTCTGATCTCTTTTACAATTTCATACTTCTTTCTTTAAAACTATTCCATTACTCTGCTTTACTAAACTATTTTATATTTTATAATATAAAAAAGTTTTGCAGTACAATTTGGATCGATTTAGAAGGAAAAATAGATATATTTTGTTGTAATTTAGACGTTCCAAATTTTAAATTTTATAATTTAAACAATTTAATGACAC
Source organism: Stylosanthes scabra (assembly GCA_036250425.1). Classification (NCBI taxonomy): domain Eukaryota; kingdom Viridiplantae; phylum Streptophyta; class Magnoliopsida; order Fabales; family Fabaceae; genus Stylosanthes; species Stylosanthes scabra. The sequence goes on from JASCZI010090920.1 coordinate 43,820, forward strand.
TGCCACACATAAATATGCGTTCGATAAGCTAGTGTCGCGGCCAGTAAACACGGGCTTGTTTCATGCCAATATCGCGGCCAGTACACGCGGCACTGAACATTTTGCCTAATGTCGCGTACACGTGTGACCGGGTGGAAGTCAACGTGTCTAGTGCCGCGCTCTCAGCCCGCGATACTAGTAACCTGACTTATTTTGGTAAATATTAAAAAAATATATTTATTTTGGTAAATAAAATATTTACTTTTTTAAATAAAAAAATTCTCTAAAAATTTCATTGGTGATTTTGTACTTAATTATCGAAAAAAATAAATTCACTATTGAATATATTTTTCTCCTTTATTTTTCTGTTGTCATTGGTCATTGTAGAATATCACATATCTTTCTTTAATTACTCATTGACGCGAGGCTAACTCATCCACATATAAGCTATCACTTTGGTATTGCTTGGCTAATGTGATCAATTAATATAATCGTATATCATTGGTTTATATTTTGATGAAAAATATCACTTTTCTCATTCTGATAGAGTTTGTCATATTCAACATTAAAAATCATTGAATTTTTTTTTATAAATATGAGGAAATGTGTGTGTGGAGTTTTCTCATATTAAAAATTAGGCAGATCGATATATATTCAACAAAAAAGACTGATAATAATCAGACTTAACTATGTTCATCAATTTATTTTGTTTCTACAATTAAATGCAAAGTAAATTTCTACAATTATATTATGTTTTCATGCGAATTGCAAGAACAAGCAATTCAACCTAAATTTTGATAATTCACAAAACTACTAGAAGTGAACGGAAATAACAACTTCAATATTTGTAACATAACTTTATTATCTGTATAAAGTGGCTTTATTATCTGTATAAAGTGGCTTCATGCATGCTCTATTCAGTGTCTCGAAGATATACATCCACATGCCTCATCTAATATACAAAGACAGCATACTTAATTTTTTTTCAATGTTGTTTTAGTTATGATCACTTAATATGCTGCCTAACCATTTACGGAATAGAAAAGTAAATTTCCTGTCTAGCTTATAGTGGAATATGGTCAGCAAAGAATTGCCTAACTATTTCCCGTCTCAATTTCTTTAAATTATAGCTCTTGGTACACATTAGGTATATTTTTTTCTTTCAAAAAATAGGGAGAAAATTCAAGGTAGAATTTGTTTTATTCAATGTTAATTTGTGACTGTGTTATGTCACAACTTACTTATCACAAGTTTAATTTGGAGTTTTTTAATATGCTAACTTAATTTGCATGTATATAAACCAAGTTTTCTTTTAAAAAATTTAACACCTTTTTAAAAAAAATACAACTCATTGTAACCAAGATTATTTTACGATTAAACGGAATGTGCTAGAACTTTACAACCTAATGCACGTTTTTTGTCAGCTAAGAAAGCAAGTGGATTAATCAGACTGGAGACAAATTAATTATGTTTTAACAGGTTTATTCATTGATTTTGTTCCTCCATGTTGCTTAATATATTCTCTAGAGATGTGACTAGCTATCGATCTACCTCAAATGCAATTAAAATTTCCTGTGAAGTAGATCCTAAAAATAATATGCTAAACATAATTTCTGTGACTCATTATTTCTCCTAACTCATAGTAATTTTAGCAAGGTTTTATGTGCTTGTTCTTCAAATGAAGATAGTTACCGTGTATGTTCTTCAGATGACTCCTTATGTGTGATGAGAAGCTCCTCAAATAGTTCAATATTATAAAGCATAATGTCATATTTGTTTTCTAGCCTAACTTACTAAATGATATATACCAATACCAGCAGAATTCTCCTAACGATAGTAGTTACCACAGTGATTGCAGTGATAATCTTCACATTCAGCTTTGTCATTTAACTTTGGTTGATTATATCAATACGTTGAATTTAAGAATTTACTTATTTTGGCTTCTTGACTCTTTAGATAAAACTATCCTTGGGCATAACATTGAAATTAATCTCCTTTATTGAAAACTGATCAAAAGAATGTGTTATAATATGATGATATTAAGTGAAAGTGGGTTATTATGCCTATTTGTGGACAACGTGGTTATACTTTGATATCTATGATTTACATATGCAATGCATATTGTTGTCAAGACCAAGAGTAACCTTATTATTTGGTTGTCTGTCAACAATTAAGGATGAAAAATGTGATTTTTTTTAGTTGAATTGGGAACTTAAAATGTTAGTTGTTTTGGGTCGGGATTATGAATTAGGATTCAGGATTTAGGTATTAGAAATATTTTAGAACCACATATGGAATTTAATTCAGAGAGTATAAAGAGGGAGACATTCTTCTGCAAACTTGAAGGAACCATAGGGACAAGTTGAAGATTCAGAATCATGATAATAGAGGGCAAGGATTAAAATCAAGAGGAAGAAGTTTCAGCTAATTGATGATGCAGAATGATGTGGATGGATCACGGAGCTTCATGACTATATCATGTTTGTCTCTATTTTGCCGAATTTAGTATGATCTGGATTGTGTTAGTTCAGGGGCGTTTATTTTCATATATTTCCTTGCTTATATGATATAAAGACCATTAAATCATCAAGACTATGTATTGGTGTATTAGATGTAGATTGCTTGATCTTTTGTTTTCTTTGTCCCGGATCAAGTTTTCATTTCTAAATCTGATCAATGTAGGTTGACATGCTATTCATATTAATTATAGTGTTATTAATTATATTTGTATCTCAAATTAATTTCAAGCTATCTATGTTCAGGCATGTCAATATCGTTTACCAAAAAAAAAGAACATTATTTGGTTTGAGGTTTTGATGTATGGCAGGATCAATAGAATCCAGTGTTTTACTATTTTGGATTTAAATTGTACTACAATATTCTGCAGCAAGTATAAGCATATTGTTGTGGTAGATTACTTAAACTTAATTTGAAACGATGACGATAATTTTATGGGAAAGTAATCTACACATACAAGAAGAATAAGACGTAGTTTTTTTTTTATTTTAGCAAAAAGAATATGATATAGTTGTTTTTAAGAAAACACTAAGGAAAGTGGTTGTATTAATGTATTTTGTTGTAGTAGTGCTTGGATTCATGAGAATACTTGATAACTAGGCATATGTAAATCTAATTATAAAACTAATAAAAAAAACCTTATTAATGTTCTGGAATATCTCCTGATAATTTGTAATTCAAAAAGTTTAAAATATCATAAACACTCTAACTTTGAAACACATTGAGTTAAACTATATAGTCAAATTTTTTGGTGCATAAATTCAAGTTTATTTGAGCATAAAGGTTCATTACAATTTACAAGGATAATTAGATGGGACCTAATTAGATATGCCAATAAACCCATGGTGTTAAAGTAATTAAATAATTAAAATAAAATGGAATTATTACCGGATGGAAGTGTATCCTATATTTACAATGAGGATAATTACGCACTTAGGGTTAAACAAAATTGAAAATTGTGCTTTTTCATTTTTTTTAACAATACGCAGTGGATAGCGATGATGGCGGCTGGGCATATTTAGTAAGCAGTCGTCGTCTTCAATTGCAAAGCTACAAACACAAATAACAACATATTAATATCGCCAACATGAATAAATTGAAAATATTATCAAATAATATATTATAGCGGAACCAGTGTTATGTTTTGCACTTTAGGAAGGCATCACAGATTGACAAGTGATTCCTTATTTGATCGGCAAATGCTCTCATCTACATATTTACAAATTGATAATAAAAAAAAAGTTACAGTTGTGACAACTAAAAAAATGAGCAGGTGAAGAAAAATTGAAAAATCAAATGTTCATTTTTTAAAAAACGTGATTCTCCCTTTGGAAAAAGTGAACCTAAGTAAAAAAAAATATTATAAAATTTAAAATTTAAATTAAATCTACTATTTATTATTTAGAATTTTCTCTCCTTTACACATCTTTCCTATATCCTATATATAAATTTACAAATATGAATAAAAAAACTTAATATTCACTCTCTCCATTTCTCTAATTTATTTTTTTTTGTTCAACCAGGTGCTAGGTGCAAGAACAAGCTTCTCATGATTCAAAAAGAAAAACCATTATGTGTTCATTGAAGGTGAGCAATATATTTTTTATTTTGTTAAAACATCTCTTTTCTCTTTGTTCTACCTTTCTTCCAAAAAATATTATCTCATTTCAAGCTCTAATGCTACTACATATATTTTGAATGCACTTCTAAAAAGGGTTTAAATCTCATTCAAAATATATGTAGTTGTTGCACCATTAAGGTTCATTGAAAGAAAAAGCACAACACTATCAAACATGAGGTTTTAGTTCAAAACTCATTTGATACTTCTCTCTTTCATTATTCTTCTTTGCTCATTTGACCAAACTGAAATAATTGAGCCCTCTCTCCTACATAAGTTTTTGTTGATGAACCTGAAAAACATTATGCATCTCCTAGAGCTAAGCAAACTCATTAAATAAAACAATGCAAGTAAAATAATTTCTGAAGTAAAATAACAGTTTAGCTTTTTTTAATATCACCAAAATTCATATTTAAACAAGACCCATTTATCTTGCCTTGATTCTTCTTATCTAAATTTATTCTCAGAAAAATAACTTCATTCTGCTAGAAGTTCTTGGTGGTTTTTGTTGTTGAAAGTTGAACTTTTTAGCGTGTCAAATAACATTTAAATTTTGCTTCAGACATGTTAATGATTTATTTAAACTATATAAAAAAATTAAATTCAAAGTTCAAGAATCAAAGCTACCAGTAATTTATAAAACAAGTAGTATAAAATAAGTCATCAACTTTGTTTAATTGTGATTTAAAAAAGAAATATAGTGTACCTGTGTTCAAGGTATTTAAAGCTCTTTTACTGTGGTGTACTCACATTGAAAGAGTTTCTGAGTTTCTTTTGGTTGATATTCACTATGCAATGTTTTTGAATAAGTTCTGCATCAAAACAACTTAGCAACTTATAATGTTAAATTATACAAGTTCAACTTTTGAACACTACTCTTATTTTTTGCTTTGTCAGCTAAAAGAAATCATCTATTTGTTTAAGAAAAACGCAAATAGTGATGCATTTTGTCAACCTTGAATTTGTATGTATGAATTTAAAAACGTTTGTCTGAAAAAAAATAAAGCAAACTAAACAAGACAAGCATCAATACTATCTTTTTAGAAAAAAAAAAAAATATATTAGGCTATAAGCACAACACTGTTGTTAATCCTTTTCTTAAAAAATAAATGACAAGGCAACCAATTTTCCAATGGTGAATACATTTTTAAATTTATGGTAAAATAAATTTTCTTTTTCACAAGAAAATAGTTTATAATCGATAAAAATATTTTATCTTCTTGATCATTAACTTTTTGTGTAATAGATTTGCTAAGAAAATGGGGGAAAATAGCTATAATGACTAAAAAATGTATTTTTTTTAGAAAGTTGGTTTTCATTCTTGACTCCAAACGAGAAGTTAGTACAAAAGGGACCCCAAAATCCCTATAGGCATCCCCAATAAGGATAATTGGATCCCAACACCTCACCTGTTCAACAGTGACATCAAGTTCAACAAATACAAAGCACACCTAATATTACAATCACACTAAAAACACGACACATTTAGTAACACCAAAGCACACTCCAAGAAGGTGAATCCAGATACAACACTCTAATTTGCCCAATCTAAACCAGCAAAACTAAAGACATCGAATCAAATAGAAAAGCTCAAAAGTGATACTCTCTGATTATTGATATCAAAAACCACCAAGTTATACACGGACCAATGTTGCCTTTTGCCATTGTTCCCAATCATTTGCGCCTCAGACCACTGCAGCTGTTGAACGCTGGCACCCACTCCAATCAAAAGCAATATTATCACCAATTAATTTGACTTCAAACTCTTTGAATTCCTTGGCCTTGGTCTCCTATAAACCCACCAATCTCAGTCTATCCTCTTAATTAACTATTTAACACAAGTCAATTTACTTCCCCTTTATCCCCCCACAAGACAATCATTATGAGATAGTGTTGGGTTCACCCACCTCGAAGTTACAGTTCCTCTTCCGGCATCTGGTTTTCTTAGTTGAGCCCTCAGCGCAATTGTCTTTGCTCGTGGCTGCCATTTCCAAGAGATATTTCTTTGTACTTTGTTCAGATTCTGCCGCCACACCAGATTTATAGGCTACTTGCCATGTCTCATCTATGTCGTCTTCCCAATCTTCAATTTCGTCTTCCTCTCCGTTTAGGCCAGCCAGATTATCAATGTTGTTTTTGCCTTTGTTTCTGTTTCCCTTGCCTTTCTTTGCTCTCTTCTTTGATGTCCTCCTGGCTTTCTCAACTACATATTCCTTCAATTTTGTGCTTGCTCTTCTATTAGACCTCCACATATATGGGGCATTTCTGGTTCTCACCACCTTTCTTATCACTCTGGCCTCCTCTTTTTTCTCATTCTCTCGTAGGAACATCTCAAAACCTGGTGGAGCTGATAAGCTACTTGAATCAGATTCGGGTATGGTGGCTTCTCTCTTACTTTGATTTGCTGTGCTATTAATCTTTGGTCCGACCCATGCATTCTCCCCATCCCTTTTATGATCCTCGAGCCTAGCTGCAATTCTTCTCTCCACAATTACATCTTCTGTCCTTCTGTCATCCTGGAGAGACTGGGTGATTGTTGGGCTTGCCACACCATTAAGAGCAGGTGTATCCATATCTTGTTCTTTATCTTTTGCTGGCCCATTAGCAGTGTGGTTTGTTTGTGGCCCATCAAGGATGGGTTCCAATTCAAAATTCATGTGGGACCCTCCATCCAATTCTCTCCCTTCCAGAGCACGCAACGATTGAGTTGCCTCCACCCTAGACGTTTCCGCTTCCTCCATCACCGGCACCATGGAATCGACTTCCTTCATTCTTGAGTGCACCACTAGATTGTTTGCTTTCAGGAAAGCCTTTGAAGCATTAGCATCATCATATGTGGCCTTTTCTTTTTTGCTACATTGACGCCGGTGAAGGCATACACCAGAGGGCCAATATTTCAGTCAATCAGAGCTCTAAAGGAATTGTAGTTGTCACCTTCATCGTTGGTCACTCTTATCACTTTACCCCAAATTTCTCCTACTCTTCTCATATTCTCTGTGTTCCAGCCATGGAGAGGAAGCCCAATAATCTCAATCCAACATCTCCTGGTTTTATTGACCTCTCTCGTGGTCCATTTTCTAATTTCAATGAAGTAGTTCAAGAGGAGTGGGGATCTATATGCTTCTTCCATGTTCTGCTCTGTATCAAAGGTCATTACTAATTTTGTGGATCCAAGCATTTTGATCCCGATGATGGTGCTCCAATCTTTTTGCACTGCTGCTCTGATTTCATGAAACTCAAAGGGTTTCATTGTCTCTCCTATTAGGCATCTTTTCAGTGTGTTGATGGCTTCTCTATCACATTGAAGGTGGATTTTTGAATGCCCAAGTGATTGCATTTGCTTCCCTAGCTCTAGATCTATTACTCCCAAGTGATTAGCTCTTAATAAGATGGCTTCTTTGTATGTCTTGCTGGCTACCCCTGTGCTCCTTTGGCTTAGATGTGGGTTTACAGGTTCAACCATTAGCTCCTTGTTTAAGCTCTTTTCCACCCTTTTTCTTTCAGTTCATCAGTGTTGTTTCTTTGGAATTTTGAAAATGAAATGTGCATTTCACAACCCCATACTATCCACCCATGATATTGTTCAATAGCTCTGTATGCTTCCTCCTTCACTAAAAAATTGTTAAAAAAAGGTTTAGAGTGGAAAGAGAAAAAAATTTGTTTTTTGTCAATAATAGTTACAGAGGACATGAGAAGAACAAGAACCTTTAAGGGGAAAAACAAGGATAGCATGAGGGGCTGCATTAACGGACTTCACGGCAAAAAGTAGCGGCCGACAGTGAAAAACGGAGAATTACAAGGAGAAAGAAGAAAAATAACAAGCTTTAGAAAGAAGAAGTAAAACGACAACAACTCAATTTGAGAAGGGCGGCAGTGAGCCAGCGACAAAAGACAGAAGGAGTGACGCCGTCGTCGTGAAAGGCTGAGAGATATGACAAGAAGTGAGAGGCGGGTGGAGACAGATTCTAAAGAAGAGGGTGGCTGCTAGCGTTAGGGTTGGTCTCACTCAATCAAAAAGTTATACCTTTTTTTTTTGGACATGCAAAAGTTTATACATATACTTAAACCGAGGTTAGTATATGGGCTAGACAAGCCCATCCCCCACACAAAAGAAATTGAAACAAAATCAAATTAAAGGATCAAAAGAATTTAACCTTGGTCAAAAAAATTGTGATGCTTAATTAATATTTAACAGAATAAAAAATTATAGAATATACCTAAACTTTAGTAGTGGGTTAAATTGGCGAAACAAAAATTGTGATGCTTAATCTGATATTTAACGCACACAACACTCAGAATAAAATAAATGTGGTCACCATAATCATGGTAACAAGAATCAATTTAATCAATCGGCATACAACACTCAGCCAAAAAAAAATTAGTAAACCTGAAAAAATTTTAATACAACAAATAACAAAATCTCTTATACATAGAGTTTTTTTTTTACTTAATAAGATTAATTTATTTAAATAACTTATAGTATTAAAACAAAATCTCTTGCACATAGAAATTTTTTTTTACTCCAACCTTTAGAATTTTAGAAGCAAATAAATTATACAAATTGAATATTTGACACCTTAGTTTTAATAATAAATTTAAATCTATAATCCAATTATACAAATTTAATTATATTATTTTCATTATTTAATACTAAATTGAGTGTGTGTGATTCATATGAATTAGAACAATTAATTAAGAAAAGTAGGACAAGACCCTAATATATATATATATATAAAATATAGTATTTACAAATTAAATTAAAGGTGTGCCTGATTTTTTCAATATCTATAGCTAATGAAAACTTACATAATTAAATTGATGCTTATATATATGTTTAGACAAATCAGATGTATTTTATGTCATATATTTGTGTTTTATGATATTTTTGCAAATATAAAAATCAACATCCAAAACGGATTGCGTTCGAGTGCTCGAAAATAATATTCTAAAGCTTTTGTATGTTCTCCATTAACACTTTTTTTTAATGGTGCTTAATATAGTTGATGGCCAATTATATAATTATATTTTATTGTTCAATTGGATTTCAGGTTCAAGGACACATCTATCCTCGCATGGAGGAAGCCTACATGTTTCAAGAAGACGATAATTATATTAATAGTGCTTGCTGGAATATAAAAAATCTCCTTGATCTATGTTAAATGTGATATAACTATTGTTTTTTAAATACAAAGTTGTGAAGAGGTGTAGAACCAGAAATTGTTATATGGGTATGTAAAGTGGTTACTGGGTCATGTCTATATTTTTTTGGTGAAGAAGGTTGCAGGCTTATAATTTATTATGTACATTTTGTCAGTCCAAAAATCCAAGTTTGAAACCAACATTATATGCAAGCGCATAATTTAAGTAATAATCTTCTGAACCTTTTAAAAAATGGATGTATAGTTTGCCAAATTTTAATTTTATCAAGGTTAAATTAATCTGTTAGTCCCTATAGTTTGATGAAATTTTCAATTAAGTCCCTATAGTTTTTTTTTTTAATTGGATCCCTATATCATATTAAAATTTATAATTTGATCCCTACCGTTACAAAAAGGTTAAACTTAACAGAATATTCTATTGAAAAACAAGAATATTCCACTGTAGAAGACTAACTAATGCCCTTAATTTTTAAAAATACAAAATTACCCTCCTATCACTAATTTCTCACTCATTGTGACTTCCGCCGCTCAGACAACACGGTAGCATCCCTTCCTTGTTCCCTCTCATAAGAGGTGACTCTCACAATTAAATAGAAAAGTGAACTCCTGGATAGATCCAGAGCCTCCATCACCTTCAAAGTCTTTTTTTTTTCACTAGTCAGCGGAGGCGCACTATGGAACCGGATTTCACAGCAACCGCAGCAGCAATTGGCGGCAACGACTGAAACCTGGAGCAACCATGAGGATATCGCCGATGAACCCAGGTCCCATCAAAGGCATCACGAAGAGAGACCAGCGGGGAACACAGCAAATACAATCATCATAACACCGTACCATTGATACCATGACGTTGATTTGATGTTTTTCATTTGGATTTGTATTTAATTTGAAACAATAAGAAAACATTATTTATTTATTTGCATTAAGAGATGATGTATATGATATTTTTGCTTTTATGCTTGATGCTTTTGATGTTTTTTATTTATTTTTTAAATGAATATCAGTAAAGAATGAGCGTGTATGATAGCAGAGCAAAGAAGATGAGTGAGATGAAGTTCGGTCATCTTAGTTGTGTATAAATGTTGAAGATAGGGTTATTATAGTCACTTCACATCTTATTAATTTTTTGTAAACGGTTATTATCGATAAGGACTAAATTACAAGTTTTAATACGGTATAGGGACCTAATTGAAAAAAAAGTTATAGGGACACAATTAAAAATTTCATCAAACTATAAGGACTCGTAGATTAATTTAACCTTTTATCAAATACAATGATGAAACATAATAGGTGATAAAACATATATTGCATTTTATCCGATCTGTTAGTTCAATTCCTTTTTATTATATTGCTTGATATATTGAATTTTATCTACTTGGTTAATTAATTGTTGCCACTTTTTTATTTACAGAAAATATTGCCAAATTATTTTGCCATAACTTAATATATGAAATTTCGTATGGAGCATTTTAAAGAACTATCCATTTGTACAGTGCTGGATACATTTTTTTTTTCATATTAACCAATAGTAGGGAAAAAAACTATTTCGCAGCAAAATAAAAAAATTTGGAAAATAATCTTTGTTCTACTATTGTTATATTATATCACAAATTAATTGAGTATAAACTTATATTTTGTAGAGATAAATTATGAAAATCATTTTTATTTTATATCGCAAACTACTTTCGTTTCATATTTTATAAATACAAAAGACATATTTTTTATCGATTTAATTGTTTTGATTTTTTTTACTACGAAAGGATGAATGAGCATATTAGTGTTTCTAATAATATTTTATAACATACTAACGATATTATATATTTGTCAATAACTAACTATGCAGATACACCACGCAATGCACAAGCAATTAACTAGTTTATTTTAATTCAATTGTTTGAGTATGTTCCTAAAATTAGAAGATAAATTATCATTTCTATATACTATTAAATAATAGATTCATTTTGCTCACTTATAATATATATATATATATAATCAATTCACAAGATATATTAGATATATTTTAGAATTGCGCAAATATTTCTCAAATTTTATAGTTTAGTGAGACTAAATGTAATACAACAAGTTATTCCAACTTTCACAAAAATCAAGTTAATGGTTACTATAACAAGCAAAAGCAGCACTGAGATTATATAGCAAGCTTTTACGTTCGGACACTCATTGTGACATGCTTTGGTTGTGAAAAAAGGTAGGAGTTTGTACAACTTGCTAGAGGATCCAGCGACAGAGCCAAGGACATTTCCTATCGACATAAAGAACGTGTATAAATGTAATACAACAAGTTTACATCAGCATAGAAAGATTGAGAGTGTGCAATTTCTGTGCTAATATTTATATCTTTCCGTGTTCTAAATGGAATGTACGAAGCTATACAATATTACACATAGATTTATTCTATTAAATAATAAATTCATTTTGCTCACTTATAAAACATAAATAATTATATATATATATATATATATATATATATATATATATATATAT
>JASCZI010090921.1:0-15384 GCA_036250425.1 Stylosanthes scabra
ATATATATATATATATATATATATATATATATATATATATAAATAGATGTGAGTTACCACGTAAGGGGGAAAATGCCACGGACATGATATAAATACAAAAGAACCCTGCGCCGTGCACAACCAAAATAATCAAAGTAAACCTGTGGTTTGTATACCCATGTACCCCAAAATATTCACAGGTAAACTATACAAAAGTTAAACCCCATAACAAAAATACCAAAAGTTTCCAAAATACATACACCAATCCATGAACCAACAGCCTAAAAACATATCAATCCTGAACGGGAGTCTCGACCGTCTGCTCTTGAACGGTCTCCACCGAATCGGCTACCACCTGTACACCCTCCGCCGTGTCAACCGCAACCTGTACAACCTCGGTAGTCTCTGTGGCTGTCTGAACACCCTCACCCTGATCCGCAACTGTTGGAGCAACCTCTGTAACATCCTCAGCCGCGGGATCATTGGTCCTTGTAACCTCATCGGTCACCGGGGGATCAGCTGCAGGAACCTCAGTTGTAGGCTCAGTAGTCGGAAGAACCTCACCAACTGACTAGAGAAACCTGTCTCGAAGCATCCGCATCTCCTCAGCCTGACTAATCAGAGAGATATCGATGCTGTTGATACGGTCCGTCAACTTCGCGAATCCCTCATCTACTCTGGCATGGAGAGCCTCGAAACTCTTCAGGAGGATCTACATGAAATTCGGCTTACCCTATGAAGTCTCGCCGGTTTCCCGAGGCGCCTGAGAAGAAGAACCCACGTCCACTCGAGGACGAACATTCCTCTCCAGAACATCCCCTTCAGCTGCATCCGGGTTAGCCAGATCTCGCCGCATCTGGTTAATGTTCTTGGAAGTAATAGCGAAATCTGACTTAGACGCCACGAACTCTTCCTATGATACGTCGAGTGGTATCAAAGGAAACACTTTTGACCAGAGGTGTGGGAGCCCCAGTGCCGAGTTGATCTGCACGAACAAGACACCCAATTCCAAATGAATTACACACAAAACAATAATAATACCAACAAATGACAATTAGATGTACTCGAATACTTAGACGGATGGAAACCAAACATAGATAATGGAAACGAGATACGAAAGCGATAGGAGGAATAATAATGAGAGAAATACCTTGCCGTGAGAGTAGTTGACCAACTTATGCGCCATCAGGTATGGCTAGTTGATTTGCTTCTCGTTAATCATAGCCCAGAGGAGAATGAGATCTTCCTCGGTAGCGGTGCCATGGTTACCCTACGGTGGCATCAGCATATAAGAAATTGCATACAACAAGAGACGGTGAGTAGTGGTCATCCTGCTAATGTAATATTTTCCTGACGACGCCGGATCGAGACGAAGTGCTCATGCGGCATCCAACTTCACAAACTCATTCCACGTACTGTGAGGGTTACTACCTCCGCGGAAAGTGGTGCCCGCGTTCCTCAAACCCCATGCCTCGGCTATGCGTTCGAGGGGGAACTTAAACGTCCGCCCCATGAACGAGACACAGAAGAAAAAGGAACCCTGTCCCTCGTCGTTGAGGTTATCATCGACGGCGACAGAGGCAAAAGCCGCCGCAACGAAACGCGGGAAATACCTGCACTAAGAAAAGTCCCAGAACAATACAATACATCAACATTTAACAGGACTCCATCAAATTTAACACATAACAATCAGGTTTAGCATCAACTCACACACGAATTCCATTTCACAATAACAACAACAAACACATATACCCGAGCTCAACAAAGAATTACTGCCATGCGAGGTACCATGCTAATAGAAAAATCACACAGGACCCTTATAAACATGCAATCGCTACAACAATCAAGAAAACTTGCAGCACAAGTAACCACGACATCACATTCCTAAATTCAAATAAGTCTCTAAGTCCAAGTTAGTCAACCACGCCTAATCTAACCATTATAACAACTAAACAATGACGATTAATTGGTAAGAGAATGAGGCAACTTACCCTTTACGCTGTAACAAGAATTGGCGTAAGCCCTGAACATTGATCAACCTCTAGAACTCCTGGTACTTGTCCTCCGGAATGGCACCGTCTCCCACGTACCTCGGCGGGAGAATCAACATCCGAGAAAGGCGCTCGGAGTACGCCGTCTTCTCTGATTCTTCCTCAAACCAGTCTTCCTCCACATACTCGATAAGAAATGGTAGTGGTGGTGGCATCTCCCTAGTGGGGCATCTCCCAGTTTGTTTAGTACGCGCCATTAGTAGGGATGGGAGAATGAGAGAGCAGGGGTGACGGTGGTGGAAGAGGAAAGAAAGGATGGGAAGGCTATGGAGTGAGAGAGAGACACGGTCGGTTGAGAGAGAGAAAGAGAAGCGGTTTAGAGTGAAAGAGAACGGTGAAGAGAAAGAGAGAGAGAGAATGTGTATGAAAGGTGAGAGTGGGGTAATGGAGGTGGAAAGTGACAGTGGTGAAGTGAGGGAAGTGAAGGAGTGAAGGAAATTGAAGGAGATGAGTGGTGGAGTTGGGAGAGATGGAGGAAATGAGACGGTGGAGAGTGGAAGATGATGAGTGAAATGAAGAAAAGAGAGTTGATTTCGTGTTTTAACACGCGAGTCGTCGCAATCAAGTCGATTCGCGTGGTTATCGAATAGATTCGAATGCCCTAAAACCATTTGAAACACTTGCTTCGAGTCGACTCGCTGTAGTGGCGAACCGATTCATTTTTACACAGAACAAAAAAGGAATTTTCTTAAATCGATTCGATCACTGTCGAATCGACTCGACTACGAGTGAAACAAAAATGAAGAAAACTAATCGTTCTGAATCGACTCGACAAGTATGCCGAATCGATTCGAGCGCAGCAACAAACTGAAATATGAAAGGACCCATTACGAATCGATTCACCAAGTTATAGAATCGATTCCTTAATGTTAATTGAGTAAAAATCAAGTATCGAACCTTTAATCATAGTGTTCCATGATCAACAATACCAAACAAAAAGAGAACAAGGGAGTGTCAATGGTTCCAAATCAAGTTTCGGGATAATTAAGAGAATGATGAAGGTCGTAAACCCCGTAAGAAAAGAAAACGAGGGATTCCGTTAGGAGTTGAAAGAATCTTGCTCAGATGATAAAACAATGAAAGGAGTTGAACATTTTCAAAGTTGTAAACTTTATCAAGAGAGAGATACGAAATTCTCAATAAGCGGGGTGGAGTGTGAGCCCCGTTATTTAACCACGACCTTAACAATTTAGCTGAGTATTTCGGAGTAAATTTGGGAGTTGACGAAATTACACATTAGTAGAGAAAATAACATTTATAACGTGAACTCGAACACCTTCGCTAAAAGTTTGGCTCGAAACGAACCAAACCACGAAATTACAAAACTGCCCCTCGCTAGTGGCTATATAAGGAAGGCAACACAACACTTCAGCCACATTTCTCTTCAAGTTAGAATGAGAGAGAGAGTTGCTGGAGAGCTAGTTGAAGAATTGACTCGTATCAATTCTTCCGCCGCTCACACCAACTTCTGATCGCAATAACTTTTAATCCAGAGCTCTGATTGACGCACAGTTTGCGGCTACGCGAAGCTCTTGTCATCCTCTTTACGACTATCACACATGGAAACCATGGGTAAGCTATATTCCAACTCGTTTCCTCTATCCAATATTCTGCTCGAAATTGGCTTGACCATCTTGCATGTTCTTGAGTTCTATGACTTAGGTGATGATTTAGTGCATCTTGAAGCTTGGTGATCGATGCCCACAAGCTTGGGTATCTCCGGTGAGACGTTTCCAACCCTAGTCTTGAGTTTTATTAGGATTATATGAGGTTTGATTATGTTGTGTTGTATTCTTGTGAGTGTATAGTGTCATAGAGGCTAGAAATTGGAGAATTGGAGGTGGGGATGGACGAGTGAACATGAGAACGGCGATGGATTGTGCTTGGATGCTCGATGGCGCGATGGATAATTGCGTGTATGCATTGAGCTTGGCGTCCAGGTACGGATTTAGATTCAAGCTTACATTATTTAAGCTAGAATGATTGCCTAGGTTAGTTGCACCTAGACTATCTAATAGGAATAAATGAACTTGAGGAATATGATGGAAAGGGTTGTTGTTGATTGACTATGTGACTTTGTGTATGCTTGATCTTGATGCAGAATGAATATGCATGTATGATTGATTGCGATTGTGGCCTTGTGCCAAGATGTGTTTTACATATTGAGGGTTATGCATGAGATGGAAATTACATGGATGAATGAGGCTCGTGGGGCGAGGTAATGAGACAAATGTAATTTAGATGGATTGATTGAAATAAAAAGAATTGTGGACGTTTTGATGACTGAAAATGGTTTTCAATGAATTGAGGGATTTTAGAAGAGGTAAGGATTTCAAAGAAAGAGATTTTGAAAAGGATGGGTGTTGGTCTTTGGTGAATGTTTGGTTTCAAACTGAATTTTGGATAAACACACGTTTAGCTGCAGTGAATCAATTCAGGTGGTATCCGAGTCGATTCACTGAGCCCTTTTGGAACGAATTAAAGGATTTTGTGAGTACCGAGTCGATTCGCCTGTTGGGTGAACCGATTCATATTTGCACAGAGGCCAAAGCTCTCCACTTTAAATCGATTCGTGACTATTCGGAATCGACTCTATCCTTGTGGACTTAAAGAAAAGTATTTGGTTTTCCATCGAGTCGAGTCAGGGTTGTGTTGAACCGATTCGTACCTTCACAGAACCTAAAGGATTTTAAAAAGGGTTTCTTGAATCGATTCGACACGACTCTGAGTCGACTCCATCTTCAAGATTTCATCAGTTGCCTAGGGTCGAGTCGAGTCGATTGATTTACGAACCGATTCGTTTTACTCTGATTTCAAATTTAACGTTCAAAACACCCTTAGAGTCGATTCTTCCTCTTCAGAATCGATTCCAATGAGTGATGATGTGATTGTAAAAGATGCTTCGATGACGAATGAAGTAATTACATCTCATGTATAGTATCACCCTTGTTTTACAAAATCATAACCGTGAGCCTAGGTCTAAGAGGGATCAGAGGACCAAAGCTCGGCTTACGGCAACAGCGGACCATCGGGAGTAGTAAGTGTCTGTGGGGTTTTTGTTTCCACGTGGGACAAAAAGTAACGTCGCGGCTTACGGTAGCGGCAGGGGGCCTCCTGCCAACATCCCGGCTAACAACTTAGGTTATAGTCATTGAGAAAGAGAAAAGAACCCCCAATTATTATGATTATGAGATGAGAAAGATCGTAAACGATCGGGGCCGGCTGATTGGTCCTCGGGGAAGTACGAACGATGGTCATCCAGTGCTAGTTCTGGATCGGTCGGGCTTGGCTATGATAACCGACCAGGTGAGCTCAACGTAGCCTGCAGGAATAGGCATGCATCATGTGCATTTGCTTGACATTGTTTGGGTGTGCCTAATTGCTTGCTACTTGCTAATTGTTGTTGTTTGTATTGCTTATTTGTAATGGATGTTGGTGTGTTGATTTGGCTGCTTTGTGGATTCTGATGACTAGAACTAGGGAACGTAAGACTTAGGGAATGAGAGGGAAGGATGAATAACTGGTAGAGCTTTACTGCTAGTATCTTAGGCATAACTAAATAAGTTGGCTAAACGAGAGATGTTAGGAATGCCTCGCGTGATCCGACTAGAATAAATACTGTAGGTTTGGTGCTTTATCCGTACTGAGAATCCATGGGTTGGGGATAATCACTCCATATATCATCAGACTTTTCAGATATAGGTTCAAGCTTGGAAAGTTGGCGAAGCATTCGTGAAGAACACCGAGTGTCTAGCTTTCTTTGAGAGCCAAGTCTTCCGCTGTGTATATATGGAGAACTAGTGGTGTCGGTGTATAGATTAGAGTCTTAGGTTAGCTGGTGAACCTAAGTTTCGCAGGTTCTGTTGTACAATTATTGAACCCTAGTTATTATGTATTTTGTACATCTATTTTGATACAAGTGAAGCATTGTAATATTGAGGGTCTTGGCTCTAATTTATGTATAAAAGATGGTTATTGTTTATATATAATTCGAACATTTATGTAGTTTCGGATTTAGTACGTATGAGTCGGTAGTTTGTCTGTTCGTAGCGCTTCGAAATTGATCAAGCATGTTCGCGACTTGGTTGATCGGTTTTGGGGTGTTACATGTGCCAACAAATCATATTACTAGCTGACACTCCCTTCTTTAATTTGCTTTCTTCTTCCTTTCTCCTTTCCTTTTTCTTCTTGTTTCGGAATGCGTTTAAGCCTCCTTTGGGATTCGGCAGGGGTTGTGATGGGAGTGGACTTGGGGCAGGTGGTTGGACCTATGTTGGCTGGTTAGTAATCTCTTGCATCATTGCCATTAATTGGGCCAGCTGAGCTGCCGTTCTTTTCTGCGTCTCCCTATTCTCTTGGTTCTCCCTTTGATAGGTACGAATAACTTCATCGTAATTGAGTGGAGGGTTATTGACTGGAGGGGGTTGCTGACGGTTGTGCGGAGGTTGGTATCTGACATTCTGATTATTCTGGGGCTGACGCGGCTGGCTTTGCAGCTGTTGAGGCGGATTCCCGCGAGTAGGCTGATTATCACGCCATCCTTGGTTACGATACTGTCTATTATACGGAAGGTTCGCAGTGGCCTCAAAGAAATCCTACGTGACAGTCACCGTGTTATCTTCTTGAATTACGTCACTTATCAGTGTAATGGGAGTCGCAAGAGCAGATCCCATAGTGTTTAACAGGTTTCTGGTATGAATTTTCAGGATTTTACTTCAAGAGAGCTGAGGTGACTTGCTGCCCTTCCTTAATCTCTTTAATCATTGCGACAATATCTGCCAAAGACTTGGCCAGCAGTGTGGATTCAGACGGGGCAAACCTCGTACACACCCTTACTTTTTGCCCTAGTGCTGAAGTGTTGGTTGGCGTTGGCCACGATCTCTATCAATTCCCACGCTTCTTCCGGCGTCTTGTTCATTAAAGCTCCCCCACTGGAGGCACCAATCATCGCCTTATCAGTGGGTGTCAGTCCCTCACAGAAGTAGTTGATCAGCAGGAAATCTGATATAGAATGATGGGGGCACGAGGCGAGCAACTTCTTAAACCGCTCGTAGTATTCGTGCAGAGTCTCCCCATGGAGTTGCGCAATCCCATAAATTTCCTTGCAGATGGCATTGGTCTTGGAAGGCGGGAAGTACTTTTCCAAGAACCTTTTCTTGAATGCTGACCAATCAGAGGTTACTTCGGCAGGCAGAGTGTGATACCAGTCCTTCGCCCTATCGTCCAAAGAGAAAGGCAGAGCGAAGGCCTTGACGGCATTTTCGTCACCACCGATCCTTCTAGTGGTGGCGCAAATAACCTCAAAGTCCTTGATGTGCTTGATGGGGTCTTCACCCGTCCTACCATAGAACTTAGGAAGAAGGTTTATCAGGCCAGACTTGAGTTCGAAGTTGCCATTGAGTTCAGGAAATCGGTTGGGCTGGTTGTCGACCATTGTGCTAACATCGCCCAATTGCTTAAGAGTCAGTTGTTCTCCCATGGTAGTGGTACCTAAAACAGAAGAACTAGATTGTGTATCAGAGCCGGAATCAGATTCAGAAAAGATGAAAACATTGTTATCTAATACCAGTCTCGCTAGTTTGGCTCGGCGCCTGGCTTGCCTTGTTCGGTGTAAAGTTCGTTCGATTTCTTGATCAAACAAAAGCAAGCCAGGATCCAAATGCGACCTCAGCATTCAAATAACAATATATAATAAAAACAAAAAGAAACAACATTTACAGTATTCACATATTTACAGTCAATCAAAAACAAACAACATTTCCGCTTCCCCGGCAACCGCGCCAAAAACTTGATGCAGCTCGGGATTGGCCTTGTCGTAAAAGGCCTTTCCTTCATTGTATCAGAGTTTAAAAAGATGGTGTCACAGGGGTGCAACCAAGTTAAAAATACCGAGTACACGACTGGGGTCGTTCTTCCCTAGGAGGTGGAAACAGGTTGATTATTTTTAATTGAGGGTTGGTTGCTGTTGGTTTCAAAGTATAGTGCAAGTAAAGCAGAGTAAAGACAATAATGATAAAAGAGTACCCGACCATGGATTGAAATACTGTGCATCCCTATGATGACTGCCTATCCTAGGACGGATGAACTGTCACCTAGAAGGAACAAACCACCACAAGGTAGAGAAATTAATCCTTGTCCGCGTATCCTTGGCATACACAACTATGAGGATACTGATCACACGATGGACTCGAGTAAATCCGCGTTACTGGAATAAACTCACCAGCGATGCACGCATGGCGGGAGTCTGCAGTCAACATCTTGAGGTTGAAAGAACTTGGTGAATCCCGCTGTCACCAGGATCACACTCATGCATCAAGGCACTGAATTGAGTCCGTGTCGAGAGGCCCTCACCCTTGTTGGCGGGGGCGTACGAATAGCAGTAGCGGACTTATCTCCGTTCCTCCCCATCCGGCATATCGGGATCGGCAGCTAAGGTCATTTGCACATTTCAACCCATAGCCGAGACACTACGAGAAACTACTCGCTACTAACAGAAATCATAATTGCGGAAATTAAAACGGACAGCATAACAGCAGATAAAAATCGTAAATTGCAAGAAAATAAACGGACAGAGTAACGACAGTAAAATGGTAAAAACTGAAGTTGAAAATCGGCAGAGTAACGGTAAAGTAAATTGATTAAAAGCTGAAATCCGACAGAGTAACAGTAAAATAAACAGACAATAAATAAAGCGGTAAAAGTTTGGCTAGTACATAAAAAGGACAAAAACCTAAAGTGGAACCCTAGAAACTAAACTAGAAATATGGAAATGGGCTTCCTTGAAATGGTGGATGGCTCATCTATTTATAGATGCTGGTGCCGAAACTAGCATTTGGGCGTGCCTCCCAAGCTAAGATGCGTACGCATGGCTTCATGATGTGCGTACGCATAGGCTCCAGCAAAAGGCCTTCTAGGTTTTGTTGCGATCTTCTCGTTTCTTTCTCCCTTTTCGGCCACTTCCGCTCCGAACTCCGCCTGTTAAATCCTGAAACACTTGAGCGCACATATCAACGCATCGTGCGGAATGGGAAACAGTTCAAAACATGATAAAAATTAGTTGAAATAGCAGATAATTACATTTATAGCCCTAAGGAATGACTAAACGTAAACAAGCCTGTTTTGCTAGTATTTAAGTGGTGAGAGGTCGATAATTAGTCAATTAATAATATGAAATAATAACCCATCGAAATTGGGTTTATCAAAGCACATTGAAATTAGTCACTGACCGTGGTTGAGTCTCACTCTCACATTAGGGTTTTTCAAAAATTTTGGATATTAATTTGGATACGAATCCAGATCCAGATTTAATATTATTGAAATGGTTTTGATTAAAAACCAAATAACAAAATAATTTGGTTTGGACTATTTTTTATTTAAAGTTAATTTTTTTAAAAAATAGTTTGCTTTCGATTCCGTTTAAAATCCAAAAATTGAATTTTTTGCATAGCCCTAAAAATTAGTCATTACTATCATATATTATATTTTTTTATAATAATTACAGGTGTAATTTAACTTATTTTTAATATATATTTTATCAGTCATGTTAGGTGGGCCAATGAACTTTTGGCCAATAAGAACAAATAAGAGATAAAAATCTAATAAAATAAGAGAAGCCCAGTTCACAAAAGATGAAGCCCAAATAAATAATAACCTTTTAGGCTTGTTGGTTAGTATTGATTACCAAAATGTTGATAACCTAGACTTTTCATATTGTATATTGCAATATATATTTTACCTTGCTAGCTTATTTTGATATACGTTATAGCAATGTTTTAAATATCCCCCACTATATAAAAAGTGAATAGTAACAGCTCCTTTGATTGACAAGTGTCAAATCTAATTACTTGACAAGTGTCATTTAAGTAAAACAAAAGAAATGCTATTTACTAGACAAGTGTCCAATGGAAAAGTTATTCACTAGACAAGTGTCCAATGTAATATTAAAATTGTGTAATTTCAAAAATAATTTTAAAACTTTAAAAAAAGAAAGAGAAAATCATATTAGAGACCAACATCTCTAAATTGTTTATATTCGGTGTCTCTTGATATATATATTTATTTGCATGTGTCATTTATTTAGTGCGTAAACGCATGAATTAAAATTTTGAAAAAATAAAGAGAAGATTAGATTAGAAGGCAATATCTCTATATTGTTTATTTTGAGTGTCTCTTAATGTATATTTATTTGCATATATCATTTTGTTTAGTCCGTAAAGGTATCTAAATAAATAAAATTTGAAATAATCTACTTATATATTAATCAATAAATTAATTTAAATTAAAATAGAACTGTACCCGCGCAAGACGTGGAATGTATGCTAGTTAAGAATAAAAGGTGTGTTCTTAACCATCAAAAGGTTTATTTGGCATTAACCTAACGTAATAAAATAAAAGGACAGATTGGATTGAACTTGTTTACTTGCATTCTGGTATAGGACACTGGTTGAAAGAGCGATCTCCACAGAAACACGGAGGATTAATAGAGGGAGCACAAACACAGTTCTTACAAGATTCATGGCAAGATGTACCTTGATCTAGACACCAGTAATAACCGTTGAGGTAATTACCGTTAGTGCGAGAGCATTTTTTGCAGCAAGGTTGATCGGATGATGATCTGGGAAAGTAGTTGTCACTTGCGCCATCATTGTGGAACAACAATTTCGCTGATGTGGTCGTCAATGAACTTGGTTCTTCGAGGTTGTGTTTAGATTCAATAATGGTGGTTAAAAATCCAATGAGGAGAAGCATCATAACCACCTTTACCCACATTTTAGCTTTCTTTGATTAATTTTTTTCGTTGTTTAACTCCCGTATTTCTATACCTCTTGATAAAAAAATTTAGAGTGTCTCTATTGTTTTACTGGTGGATTTATTGGGTCCAATCAATGCTTTCCTTTCTTTTCCTTTTCCTTGTGTTATAAGTATAGGTAACCAATATTTTTTTAACCAATAAATCAGCCAACAAAATTTAGAACATTTGTAATTACTATTTATAGAACATCCACAATATAAGTCAGTAGAACATCTGAAACCTAAAATAACCAATAATCAACTAAAAGAAATAGAACATCTCAAACCTAATTAAAGAAATCCTAAACCTAAGAAATAGAACATCCAATTTAAATTGTTAGTTAATATTTGCTAAATTTTTATTGATTACCTAGCATTGTTTATTGTATTAAAGATAAAAAATAAGGTGAACGCTAGTACCTTAAAAAAAAATAAGAATACAATACTTCTTGAATTTTAATGATTGAATTAAAAATTTTAAATTTTTAAATTTTAAATTTTAAATTTAAACTATTCATAATAGAGGAGTTAAAATTTATTTTATTAATAAGGAATACAATATTCTATACTCAGTAAGAATCGCTTAAGAAACATATTATATTTTGATAAGTAAATAAGATGTGAATTTTTCTCTTTTTGGGTGTCTAGATAAGATGTGAATTTGGCAGGTGCAAATCTGTAAATTCAGGTAACATTGATATAAGATAGTTTTCTCCATCTGTTCAACTTAAGAATGACAAACGGTGGCGACTATGGCGTTTCTCCATCTGCAGGTTTGGTGGCGGTCACAAATTATATTCTTCAACAACAAAGTATATAAATATTGCGTTGTGGGGATTTTACATTGTTTAGGAATTAATAATCTAAATATATAGTCCTTAAAATATCACTCATGCATGATGCATCAATTTATTTCTCGAAAATAGTCATACGCTACAGACTATATCTTCACCCAAAATAATTGATTTATGTAATTTATGATTTATTTTTCATAATAATAAAGGATATCGTAGAATTTATAAGAAGAAATAAAATTTAAAAGTAGATTTAATAATAAGTAATATTAAAATATAAGTTTATTATTTTTTTATAAAACTTTTTTTTTATTTTGATACAATACATATTAATAAACTTTTATTAAAATTAATTAAAAAAAATAATTAATCTAAGTGTACACCTCTTTTTGCCATTCAAGTCCATCCAAGTGAAAAACGAACAAAAATTTTTATATATAACGAACATGTTTTTATAATTGACACGAACAGGTTTTAAAACTTGTACGTTATCTTTAAAATTCTCTGTCCGTTTTGGTAGTAATATTCTGTTTGTGCACGAACAGAAATTTATATATACAACGAAGATGTTTTATAGTTGACAAGAACAAGTTTAAAACCTGTTCATTTGCGTTTAAATTTTCTGTTCGTTCTAGTAGTAATATTTTGTTCAGATTCATTTGGACGGACTTGGATGGAGAAAAGAGATGTACATGTAGCATGACTGAACCGATTTTAATCATTACATAATTCTTCATATAATATTTAATTATACAATAAAAAAATATTTTGATCATACAAATTCTTAATTTTCGGCCCCTCTTCATAAGATTTTTGGTTCGCCACATACAGGCCACACATTGAAAAGTGAAAACAAGATCTAAATTACTTAAGCTCACTCTGTTGGGCATCGTGACCATACCTCAAGGAGAATTAAAATAAAGAAGTAAGAAAAAACAATAACGCAATCACAACACAAGAGAATTAATGTGAAAACCTGAAAATAGGGAAAAAATCACTGTCGTTGCCAAACGACAACCAAAAAATATTATGAAAAAGTGTTACACCACATCAGACTTGTTTTCTTGGAACAGGCCTCCTCCTATGCTTGTTAAAATCAATTGTGATACTAGCCTTTGGGATCAAGATCGTTTAGCCGGGTTTGGTTGTATTGTTCGTGATTCCTTGGGTTTTTTGATTAAGGGATGCTCTGGAGCTATTCCCTTTGATAGTATTGTGCGTTGTGAGCTATTTGCCATTTGGAGAGGTTTAATTCTTGCTTGGAAATGCGGTTACAAAGAGGCGGTGTGTGAGATTGATTGTCTCGATGCCTATCTATTGGTCACTCAAGAGAATTGTAACATGATACAAGGGCTTGTTGATATTGTTGTTAAGATTAAAGAGGTGTTAATATGGAATTGGACCGTGTCAGTCACTCTTATTCAGATCACGGCTAATAGAGCGGCAGATCACATGGCGAAGAATTCTGCTCGTCAACAGCATGCTTACATTGAATGATTGCAACCTTGGCCTAGGCTCCATAGTATCATCGTTAGAGGAGATCCCCCTTTCTTCTTAGTTCTTCTTGTTATTTCTTTTCTGTCACCGAAAAAAAAAAACTTTGGCACCAGACATGCACTCTCACACACTCTCAATGACTATACCATCCACATTCTTACAAAAGAAGAACTCTAAAGTACAATAAAAAATTTAAAAGTCATGCGATGTGTATTGACTTGGTGTACTTAAAATTCTCAACTTAAACCCCTATTTATGCCATAAAAGCTTATCTACACTTCTTACATCAAGTGATATAAAATTTCTTATATAAATTTTTTTCAACTAAACCCAACACACTCAAAATATAATACACTGGTTGCTCTCTAGCTAATACATTATGCTCTAATTATAGGAGTCGAACCTATCTCGTAGAAACACACATGATTTGCAATTAAGAAACATGGTCAGATATTGAAAACTAGTTAGTGTTACTGAGAGTTAGTAGTCGCTTGAAGGAGTGATGAGTTGCTGGCAATAATGGTGGCCAACTTCAATAACGGTAGCAGAAAATTGGATTATTGAGATTGAAATAAAATAATGTACATTATCTGCATATTTTTTAGAATTTAATTTTAATCAAGGTTCTGAAAACCGGCCCGGACCGGACCGGCCGGTCGGACCGGTTGGATCGCGAACTAGTAGCCTTTCCAGTTCGGTTGATAGTAAGAAACCGGATGTCTATGAGTCGTTTAAAAACCGGTGAACCGGCCAGGAACCGGGCGGTCAGATCGAACCGGAACCCGACCGGTTTTTTGAATTTGAGCTAAACGACGTCATTTTTACCCGGGAGAGAAAAAAAAAAAGAAAGCTCGTCCTCGAGCCACACACAGCCCCCATTCTACCATTTACCCTTGTTCCCAACCCTAGCACAGCCTCCATCTCTCTCTATCTGCCTCCATCTCTCTCTATCTCTCTCAACCAACCCATCGCCCGTTCACTCTTCCTTCAACCACCCATCGCCGTTTGTCTCCTGGCCGGCCATCTCGTCTATCATCTCACAAGTCCGGTTCTCGCCTACTCCACCGCGAAAATCACTTCGCAACCACCGACACCAACGCCGGTCAACCACGCATATCCACCACTGTTCTTGCCTACTCCGACACTGCGAAAGTCACCGCGTAGCCGCCACGGTTATCGTCGTCACTCCCTTCGCTGTCTTCATCATCCTCATAGGTATGTTAGTTTGCTTCTCTTTATCAATTAAATGAGTTGATTATTGTTGATATCATGTTAATATCATGTTGATATCACGGTTAAATGAGTTGATTAGTTGTTCAATGTTGATACCAATGTTATCCTTTCTGCGTTTCTGATTTCTGTGATTTGCTTATCCTTTTTTTTCTTTTTTTCTTAGTTAGGTTAGTTAATTAAAAATTAATTCTTACTTAGTTACTGACTTACTGCTATATTAATTGTTGTTCATGTAATCATCTCAAATTTGTGTTCTGTACTTCTGCTATATTGATCATGTTGATATTTGTTAGCTCAATCAACTTGTTCTGATTAATTAAATACTTGTCTGGTTTTGTCTTCAGTAATGAATAATAACACCGATCAAGCTGTTGATGCTGGGGAAAATCTGCCGCCTAGTGGTAATCCAGCTGCCTCCAATGACACGCCCAATGCTGTTGATTCAAATGAAAGTCAATCACAAGCTACTTCTAATCCGAGGGGAAAAACAGATCTGGCTTAGAGATATGTTGCTTTCAATGTTGTGAATGGAAAGTCTCAATACCAATGCTTGTTTTGTCTAAAAATTTTTGGAGGAAGGGGAATTCATAGGGTGAAGAAACATTTGGCAAAGATCAGTGGGGATGTGAAAAAATGTCCCAAAGTTCCTGATGATGTTGAAAAACAGATGGAAGCCTTGGTGAAAGAAACTCAAAAGGGAAAAAATAAAAGAAAAATTATATTTGCTGAAGAGGGTGAAGATGAAATTGAAGATGCAATTGATGAAGCAATAGCGCAAGAGGAACAACAAAGTGCTTCAAATCAGCAAACACATACCAAGGGAGTGGTGGGAGGGGATTCCAAGAAGAAAGCAAAGATCATCCCCGCCTTGTTTGCCACTAGAACAACTCCAGGATCTCAACCAAGTATTAAAAGTGCTTTACAAACCAAAGAAGCGATCAATGAGGTTGATAAGCGGTTTGCTAGGTGGCTACTAGATTGTAAAATTCCCTTCAATGTAGTTATGTCGCCATATTTTCAACAGATGCTTGATGGTGTTG
>JASCZI010090921.1:39012-50861 GCA_036250425.1 Stylosanthes scabra
GAAGCTGGCCCGGCTCCGAAGAGCGGCCCGAGATTCGAAACAAAGCGAATCCCTGACCCGGGTGACTTTCCGTCTCCCATTTTTAACAGAGTTTTATTTTTCTGTAAGGCTACTATTCTAACATCAAATACATCAGTACATGATCCGGTTTCAAGGTTCGGGCTGGCCTTGAGGTTGCCGAGGTGAAGTTGGACCAAAACGGCTGCTTTCGACGCTTCGCGACTTAACCTCGGTTCAACTCCGGTTAACTTGGGTGGTCCGGTTCAATGGGTTAACCAACCCATGGTTCACTTGGTCAACCAGTCAACTGGTCTTGACCAGTCAACGCCGGTCAGCCACCGGTCAACCACCGGTCAACGGCGGTCAACGTTTTTTTTTTTAAGCTCCGCCTCGTCACAAGATGTCAAACGGCTATATATGGATTTCGCGAATTTGGACCACAGGAAATTCTGCAGGCCAATCTACAAGCAATTACGAAGAAAATACTAAATAAATAGAATAGCACTGTTAATAACGGTAAAACTACGGTTAGTAACGGGTGGAGTGTTACAAGGAAGACTAAATAATCACCACTAGGATTGGAAACAACAAATCAAGATCAAGAATCATGTCTATCAATTCAGGTACGCTTCCGCACTCAGGTATCTAATTTCTTAATAATTTAACATGGATGGTCCTAGGGTTAAGGAATCCAAGAATTCCAACAAGTGGTATCAGAGCCATTTATGATTGAATCATCGAGAAATTATAAATTTATCTTATATATAATTAGATCTTGATCTGGATTTCTCCTCCTTATATACAAATTTCTCCGGCAAATTATCTATAGAAAATTAAAGTTAATATTGATTCAATAATAAAGAATTACTACAAAGGGAATTTCCTTGTTTGTTTTATTTTGGGGAAAAACATCGTACACTCCTTGTTTGAATTATTTTATTATTTTCTTCCACATCTGTTCACAATTTGTGAGTTACTTGATTGATTGGTGCATCTTCAGTTTATCTTAAAGAGTGAATCCTATCTTTGCTTATTTGAATTTTTTTATTATTGTTACTATTTTAATATGATAATATGCGAACATATGAGATTCATCATAAGCGTTCTACTACTTATATTTGTATGATGTTATTCCTTTGGCTTTTGTAAAAATAAGGATTTATGATTTGCTCGTAAGAGACTGGTAAATTAGGAATTCTTTTTAAGTACCTTATTTTAGAGCTTGAGAAAATTAAGAATCAATTATAACGTGAATAACTAAAAGAGTCTAATAGCATGTCAGTGAAAGAATTTTTGCTATTAAGTTGGGAAATATATTTGGTATAAAGATTAATTATATTTTGAAATTAAAATATTACTTGAGTAATATTTGTGTGGTTCTGTTGATTTGATTATGTGTGCCATTGATTTAGTGTGCCATTAATTTGGTGTTAGAAAATATTTGGTCCTTTCTCTTGAGTACATAATGAACATATGTATAAATAAGGATTAATTTTGGATGGTTATACATATTATTTGTTACTAAATATTAGCCTTTCATCAAAATTTATGGTCGCATATTTATACATATATTTTCAATTTCGATTATGATTTCATATGTTATATATTTTGGTTTGGGCGAAAGTTTATCTATATTCTTTTTATTGTCTGATCCAAAAGTATGTTGTTTATGAATATAGATTCAGTTATCATAAAGTTAAAATAAATAAATAAATTTCAAAGTACTTGTATACCGAGTCATATTTATTTATTTATTTGGTAAGGATAAAAAAATATGAATATTTAATTCATACTTAGGTTCAATGTTGTACATATTTTGTTTGGAATTTGATTCCTTTATGGTATATTGGGAGTTCAATTTTGTTATCCAGCAAAATTAATAATTTTTGCATAAGAAAATATATGTATAACTAAAGAGAATACACACTATTATATGGTTGCTATATATTGTGTCTTATTATTTTTCTATATAAGCATTTGGTTTTGTTACATAAAGAAATAAGTAACAATTTGCTATTTTATAAGGTTTTGTTTTGGAATAAATTGGTTGAACATTATGCTACCAAAGTAGCCTCTTTTGTGAAAATTGATTTATTTTAAAATATTAAGAATATTTATTTTGTAATTCATGCGAATATTGGTCGGCCCAAAGAAAGATCTATATTTGGCTGAATTACTACAGTTGGGTAATTAAGAATGACTTAATACTTTTATTTTATGCGGACAATAATCTGCCCAAAGGAAGTTTTTTGTCTGGCCAAATAATAATTATTAAATATTATTTTTATTTTTTATTTAATTATGCAATCACTAATCGGCCCAAAGAAAGGTTGGTGTTTGGCCAATTACTAGAAAGTACATGCGGTAATAAATAGGTCTAATTCTTAAATTTCCATGTGAATAATGAGTCGATCCAAAGATAGGCTTATTATTTGACAGGATTTTATTAAGAATATTTGGCAAGCCGCACTAAAGATATGTGTATGTAATTTATGCGGGTACATATTGACCCAAAGGAAGTTTTGTATTTGGCCAAATTACATAAATACTTGATGTAATAAACATGTGATAATTATTTGGTTCTATGTGAATAGTGAGTTTGTCTAAAGATAGACTTATTGTTTGACAGGATTTATTATCAATGTTTGATTACTGTGCTAAGAATACCACTTACAAGTTAATATTTCTGTCCAAAGACTAAATATTAACGTTGTGCTAGGTGTTCATGATGGGCTCACACTATAGTATAAAACTTGTGTGAACATATTGTTTTGTTTTGAAGTTCTATTTGTTAATTTTAGTCTATTTATTAATAAATAGATTGATAATTCTGTAACTGAAGAACACAATTGTCGTTCTTTGCTACAAGGATCTAGACTTTACACTACGGATTATTCAATCTCATCTCTTGATAGATAAAGTTTCAGAAGTGGAATCGTTCAAATTGCATAAGTTTTACGATCATAAAGTATGAAATTCCAAAAGATTGTTGCTGCTGCGAAGGAATTTCTTTAAGAAATACAAAGCACTTTTGTTAAGGCTATAAGATTGAAACAAGTGTGATATTTATCAAATTTGATTTCAATGAGGCATTAAAGAAAATATAAGGAAGTACATCCGGCAAATGTCCTATTTTATTTCAAACTTAAATGCAATAAAGTTCTAGTTGTCTTATGACATGCTCATGCATTTAGTTTTTTTTTAGCACAATTTAATCACTTTTAGAGTCAGTGATCAAGTTGCAACTGACAAATGACAAATGATTTTCATTGTGTGCAAATAAGGGAAAATATTAAAGTAAGAAAAGGATAAAAGTACTCACTTTGACAGGTATCCTTAGGCATATGGATTTGTAAAGTAATAAGGATCCATGAACTGCATATGGTATATCTCAAAAGAAAAAATAAAGATAAATAAAGAATTAAACAGTTTCTTTTGCAAGTATTCAAAACACTAAGGAAGATTGTGTCAAATATCACATTTAGTGTATAAAGAATGACACATCTATAATTTTGTTTTGATTTGAAATTCAATTTGATTTCAATACTATGACATTTAGTGAATAGATTTTGGTTATTCTATTTCTGATTTATCTGTAAAGAATTCTCTAAGTTGTGTAAAGTAAAATGATGCTGAAAGGTTCATCCTCTTAGACGTTGATAACTTAGTGAAAGATTACTTGAGATAGTAAGTTTCCGTTATTATCATATATTGTTTGAATTTGCAAGAATAAGCATGATATATCTTTGTCACATAAATCATTTGGTTTTGTTTCTATTATGGGAACTTCAGTTATTTTCATGTCAATTACAAATATATATGACTACGCTATATTACGTATTTTCTTCTCTTTTATTTACAAGTTCAAACATATGAACCTTTTTGTATAAATTTCTTTCTTTTGAAATAACCTATGATATCTTTAGTTAGTAGCTTTTCTTGATAATACCTTAGATCTATCTCATTTAAGTGAAATATGATTACTCATACCTTGTTACCAGAATTGTTCTGTGAAGGAGTATTGAAAATTACAGTTTATATTCTTGCTAAAATTTTAAATTTTGTATAGTCTTACACCACTTTAGGTACTTACTTTTTCAGGATCCCACAATTTAAATACTTTTGGAAATAAAAAGTTGAGTAGTTCTTTGAGGATATTGAGTTTAGGGGGAAGATAGTCAATAGATTATTATAAAGACAAACTCAACTCAATCCTCAAAAAATAATAATAATAATAATAAAAATAAAAATAAAAAATAAAAAAATTGCTATTAAGAATATCCATTAAAGTTTAAAGAAATATGTAGAATATTATGTACTGGTGCTGTAAGTAAAGAGTATAAGTTCATTAAAGATAACAACAAGTTCATCTCATTACCCAAAGGTGATGTGGATATAAAGTATACCTTGTTGTAAATGACTTATCTCAAAAGTAAGGTGCTAGATACGAAGAGACCTTTCTTTAAGTTTTATGGAAAGACTCATTTAAAGTTTTAACGGCATTAAGGTTATATTTGTATTTTGTTCTTAAGTTACAGTGGATAGATATAAATAATTGTTTCTCAATAGCAATGTTGAGACAATTGATATTTTACATCGTAAAATTGTGTCACAAGATACAATAAGAATATGGATTGCAAATTAGATAATTCTATCTATGGGCTCAAGCAAACTTTCTAATATCAATATTCATATTTCATCAAATTATTATCTCGTAAAGTCTTCTAAGATAAATATGGTTGGTGACTATATACTAGTTCAGTGGGAGTGATATCTCATACAGTCTTTTGAGATACTTATATTTGATGACTATATGCCATTTTAGTGGGATAAAGTATATTTCATTTGCCTTGTGTGTCTGTAGCATAACTCTTTTGTATTAAGAATCTTTGTACATTGAGACCATTCTCGAAGTACTCTCAGATTACCATAAAAGAGTTACATCATAAAATCTTTAAGGAACTTGACATGCAAACTTGCAAAGAAGGTTACGTTATATACCCTTAAGGGAAACCAATGTAGTCTCATTAGGTGCCTCAAAGAAATTATGAAATTCAAAGTGTATAAGATTTTCTATGCTGTGGCAGTAACCTATTGAATACTGAGTTTGTATAGTTACAGTTATTGTGTTGGTAATTGATGGCAGATCTTTGAACAATTTACACTACAAGAAAAAACCGGAACAGCAACCGATATGGTCGGTTGCTAAAATCTTGGTTGCTAAATTTAAAATAGCAACCGATGTTGGTTGGCAAATTTTAGTATATCTATTAATAGCACCAAAACAATTGAGGGAAGACTTACTGGGCACATTCAGCAAGTTTTCCAAGATTTTGATTGTCCAATATTGCCAGAATCAACTTCTTGTCATCAACATATTGTGTTGCTTAATAAAAAATAGGGTATACAAAAAAAATGAGAATTCTTACACATTTTTGGATAAACTTAACATGCATATAATGGGAAGCAAACTCATCACAAGAAGCAAGCAAATACAAAGAAGATATAGATTATGAAGAACAAAATTAAGGAAGAGTTTCAAGCACACAATATCATTCTATCAACATGTCAAACACAAAAATGAATACCATTGTAATTCAAATAACCAATTTCTTCAAAATTCAAATCAAATGCTAATAAGAGATTGTTCATGCATAACACACACATACAAGCCTCTAACTCAATTATACACAAATCTGTAAAAAGCAACTAGGATGTATGTGTGTAGTTAATTAATATTCTCGTATAGCACATGTTATGAGTGATCAATCACATGTGATGAGTTATTTATACTAGGGGTTTACCCGCGCTTCGCAGCGCGGAAAATTTCTGATTACTTGGACCTTTTTATCTAATGTATATCATAACTATATATATATGTTGAACATTTTAGGATTGATGGATATTGAACATTTTTAATATAGGACCTAATGATAAATCTTTTTTATAAGTATTCCAATTTTTTTGATAATACATTAGATTAGATAACTATATATAGATAAATATTCTGTTGAACGTTTATGTTTGATAATAATAATAATCAAATACTCCTAACATTTCTAATATAGGACCTAATGATAAATATTTTGATTGTTAAAAATGAATTACTACATAATTATTCTACCAAAGTCGATTAATATTACTACTTAGTATTTGTTAAAATAATCAAACATATCATGATATTTATCTTGGGACAAAAATGATGAATGAAATTTAACAAAACAAATTAATAGAAAAAAAATTAATTCAATTTTATGAAATATGTACAATTGAAATGTTTGAAAAATTCATTCCATAATTCTCAGTTAACATAATCACCACCAGCATGTCTCTAAGCGTTGAAGATTCCTAAAAATTAGAATTCTTTATTAATATGGAACTCCATTGGTCTCTTTTTAGGTCACCTCCCTCGATTAAAAGGCAGTAACACCTTTCAACAAATTAACTTTTTTTTCACCTTTTAACTGACAGGTTTTTTCACCGTGCTCATTTTTCTTCCCTTCTTTCTTGAATCTTAGTTTCTTTCATTTACTTCTGTCTTTGCATTCCATAGTCATTGATGACATGAACATAAAAAGTGATAGGAGGAAGAGCGCCAATGATAGGAGAAGCTTCAGCAGCAGCAATTGTGAAAAATTCCATATTTATGGAAGAATTGTTTCTGCCATCTAATAGACATACTTCAGTTGAAACTCATGGGTTGACATACCTACAAAAGCAGTTTCAAATCTTCAAACCATACACAATAAAAATACCATTAACACACCCATAAGTTGAATGCAAAACTCCTAACTACTAACTACGTGACTTGCATTTTGCATGAGTTGGTTGGCCTGTATTCTATGAACATGTAATTCAACACCTATTAAATATGTTAGCACATTATTTTCAAGTGTTGTCAGCATCTTCACTTCATGATCCACTCCAATACTCCAAATTGGCTCCATCATAATAACATGCTAATTGCTAATAACCCCACCTTGTTTATGCCCCAAACACAATCACATGTCTATTCATTAAAATAGATATATCCATCTTCTACATGCAAGGTAATAATTAAATCACTTAACCATTTTGAAATAACATTGCACCATTTTATTGTGATTTTACTGTAAACAAAATAATACCACAGAAGAGTTAAACGAAACAGAACATCAAAGCACACTAAAATTTATTGCCCAATGCAAAACCCATATACAAACCAATTCATCTTAAATCAAACACCACCAATTTCCTCAACTATATAT
The DNA here is from genome assembly GCA_036250425.1 of Stylosanthes scabra. Classification (NCBI taxonomy): domain Eukaryota; kingdom Viridiplantae; phylum Streptophyta; class Magnoliopsida; order Fabales; family Fabaceae; genus Stylosanthes; species Stylosanthes scabra. The sequence goes on from JASCZI010090921.1 coordinate 46,260, forward strand.
CCAAGACTCATTTGGATTTGGTTGCTAAGTTTTAGTTGTTGCAAGCACATTAAAGATAAGCAAAGAAAAGCAAACACAACAAAACAAAGTGCAAATAACTCCTGCAGACACCACCAATTTCCTCAATTGAATCAGAATCAACATATCCAAGACTCATTTGGATTTGGTTGCTCAAGTTTTAGCTATTGCAAGCTTTTTTTTTATCTTGCATTCATGTCCTTTTATCTTATATTTCTTCTATTATTCTTTTGTATGTGTTTTATTGATATTTTTTTTAACTAAAAATAAATAAATAAAAGGAAAGAAAATATAAAACAAAATAATCAAAAGCTTCTATTTACATAGTCATGAAAGGAGACACACCATTACAACAGCACCTGTTGTCCTGTCTCAAACTTTGTACTTTAAAATCATGAGCCTATAGATCAAGAATTTATAGTTAGAAAACAATCTACACTTGGCATGCTTCCAAATCACTGCAATTTCAAAAGTCTTTTTTTATGAATAAAAAAATTAAAGTCAAGTTAAATAACTAAAAGAAGATATAACTTCACTCACTTATGTCGCTCATAAAAATGCAAAGCAATCTCTCCTACTGATTCTCCACTGACAACCACTTTAGCACTAAACTGTGCATCTGTCTTAATGAGCTCCTCTATCTTGGCCTCCTCAGCTTTTGAATAATTTTACTACTATGCAAATCAAAATGGAGAGAATGAATGTGATTAGCAAAAAAGGAAGTGATGAACATAGCCTGTTGTTGAGTACCAATGGCCATAAACCCAATATATTCTGATATCGCTGCTGAAAGACCAGACGGCAAAGAAAGCTGAACCGCGCAACCTAGTTATGTGAAATAGCCAAGTTAATTTTGAGAATGAAAAATCACTCTAGAATATCAACATGTAGTGAAGCTTGGTTATTTCTAGATTCAGAAAATTAAGATTTGTAAATTTGTCAAATTGATAAAAAGAGTGACAATTTGTATGTAACTGTATGGAATTAGCAATCTGCAAATGTTGTGAGTACCTTACTCCCTCTGTTCTTGCATTTTCAAACTTATACAATTCGCAGTTTTTTTGCATTTCAAACTTCTTTAGTGAAATTAGATTATATCATATGCTTCCCCGAAGTAAGACTTAACACTAATAGGTAAAACTTAACCTCTTATCCGAAACACAGAATAATTAAACAGACAATCCTTTATAATAGATAGCAATAAGAATAATTGAAGTAAAATTGTGACTGAGAAATAGGTTATTGGCTCAAATGCACAATAATTTTCTGAGCTTAGAATATTTTATTTCATACCAAAGTAAGACTACACATATTAAGCTATTAGTTGTGGAATTTGTAAGTTACCTCAGTCATCTCAACAACATATAGCCATTTCATGTTGAACAATTGAAACTCCTTTAGCATGTTGCCCCATCTTTTCAGAAGAGACCATGGAACCACCGCGTGCAACCTCTCTCCCTGATGCACCAATTTCAAAAGGTGAAGAAAATGCAATGGCCACAGAAAACATGAACATTTTTATCAGAAAATCGCTTCGTTACTTATTATGAAAGCATGCAAATTTTGTTCTTCATAAGTTTTGTAATTGATTTCTAAATACAAATTCATCGTTTTATAATTATAAAATCATACAGAGAATGCATGACACTGTAATCAGGCTTCTTTCAAAAACTGCTTTGATGTTAAATACAGAAATTTTGCTCCTCGGGAAAACTCCTTGTAAGCGGATAGAACTAAAAAGCTATATTCAAGGATTTCAATAAAATGCACACAACTCGGACCTAACTTATAGACACCAAGCATTCCCAAACTTCTAAATGCAGTTAGAGTATTATATTCATTCATAATCAATTGACTCCCTAACTTATTAGCCGTGGAATTTGGAAATTACCTCAGCCAGGTTCACAGCATCCTCTAACCCTCTTTCTATGTATCAAATCAGCTTTATTCTAACAAAAACATTTAAGAAGTTTGACTTTTCTAACAAATGATTATGTTGCAATAGAACAAACTATCTTCTTAAAAATCTGTTAGTACGAAAAACAGCCTTCAAAGAGTCCAGCAAAAAAGAAGAAACTTTTATAAGATTTAAACTAAGAAGTGCTAGACAAAATGAATATACAAAATTCTATGTACCAAAACATGATTCTTTTTGAGAAACCATTGAACACCATGAAAGGAAGAGGAGGCAAATAGAAAAACAAACATAAAAAATAGTACTCAAAGAAAGAATAAAGCTTGCAAAGACCCTTCAAAAACTTGTGCAACAAAGAAGCCATCTTTATTATAAGAATCAAGCAACAAAGAAGCCACCTTTCTATGTACCAAAAATGGATTCTTTTTAGAAACCATACAACTCATGATACTTAAAATTATTATTATTATTTTTTTTTGTAAGAAGAAACACACTAAACCAGAAATTATTGAAGATAACAAAAAGAGTTCTTTTTTCTCAAACCATAAAAAAATGGTACTCAAAAAAAGAATAAAGCTTGCAACAAAACATTAAAAATACACACTTTTAACTTCACAAAACACCATTGTAAGACTCCAGCAACAAAGAAGCCATCTTCATTATAAGAATGAAGCAACAAAGGTTTTTGAAACAACAAAAGTTTCCTTTTTCTTGTTAAAACAGACTCTCAACTTCAGAAAAACACCCTTCAAACTTTTATCGAAGAACTAACCTTCCTGTGTTGCAGGATCAACTCAATGTGTAGCACCTGCTATTGCCTCTATTGTAGCAGCTATTGTCTCTATTGTAGCACCTTGCACAGAACAGTAGCATGTTACAGCCGGCCACAGCCAAAGCAGCAGCATCTTCGACAACGATGATAGCTACTGGAACAGCTTCTCCGTTTGTGCTTCCATCGCGGGCGAGCTCCTTCTTCTTCCTTGTCAGCGACCTCTCTCTCTTCTTCCCCTTTGTTTTCATCACTTTCTCTCACTCTGGTACTGTCTCTTTCTCTCTCTTATGGTGTGTGCCCGGCTTGCTCTCCTTCATATTCCACTCCCAATGACGGCAGCGGGGCGGCCCTCCTTTGCCGGTATGACCGCTTCTTCTTTCTTCCTCCACTCTCGTGTTTTGCCTTCACCGCTCACTGCTCTCGGTTCTCTCTCTCTCTTTTTTCTTTGTTGCACTGCTGAATGCTGATTGACAGAGGATAGATAAGAAATTTATCTTTTTGTATTTGAAAACTGCGGATGTGCCATTGACAGATAAAGAATTTTGTCTTTTACCATTTCATATTTGAAATTAAAAAATGGTTGGTTTTAAATTTCCCGCTCATACTTTTATTTTCACATTTTCACCTCCAATAACTCAATTTTTGTTTGCTTATGATATTTGTTACCTTCCTATCAACTCCTAACACTTGTCAATAAAATGGGGCAGCCACTTGTCAAGCGTTGGTTCATCACCATCTTCTTATGTTTCACCTATTCTATTTTATAGATAGATTTTATAGATTATAGATAGATTATAGATTATAGATACACATGAAGGATTACTATGTGTTCATAACACGCAGCGGAAGTAATTAAGTAATCCTTAATTGATCTATTTTGTGTTGAAGATTTTATTCAAACAATATATAGATCAAATCTAAATACCTGAATAGTAAAGGAAAAGCTTTATCCTTCAAACGTACGAAGGGCTATGCGTATCCACACCAAGACTGACTCTTGCTATCAACTCTTTGATCAATGAGAATAATTGAGAAGCCTCTTGCAACTCTTTGCAACCAGAATTCTTCACTAAGAACTAGACTTGTATATTTGTATGTGTAAAAGTAAAGGAATGATGCTTCATCAGATGAATGCTTCTACTAATGTGCACACCTATTTATAGTGTGAGGTAGTGTCTTATTTAAATCTTTGAAATCTGATATGATCTTATCTTATCCTATTTCAGATTTAATCTTATCTAGTTTCAAATTGAATCTTATCAAATTTCAAATTGAAGTCTTTATCAATTTGAAACAAATTCAGATAGGATCTTATCCAATCTTTCAAATTTTGAAACTTATTGTAAAATAACAGATTATTCTTAACCATCACTCAAATACTCTCAATTATCATGATATTATTATATTATTGGTGCTAGCAAACAATATAATAATATTTCATTTAAATTAACATAATTATCTATTTGATCAAATCAAATAATAATTTAAATAATTCTTTACCAAAGATCAAAACACTCGTTAGTGTGTGACCCCATAGGTTCAACACTAAGCGGGTAGTAAACTAGTCATACTGAATTTACTAATCGAGGTTGGCATCTAGCAACACTCCTCGACGACCCGATAACATGAAGTAATTTTACTAATCTGAACCATTGAATAACAAAGTATAATTCCTTCCATCTTTCCAGCTATTAGTTAACCTTTAGAGTATGGTTTAACTGTCAAGCTCCAACTTGTTACCAATATTTATAATGAACTGATGAATGTCTCAAAAACTCATATAACACCCCGACTTTCGGTATGTCATGATCACACCTACGCCGAAATGTCACTAAAATCCTAACTCTAAAATTTCAAAACTTACAAGCCTGTCGTGTCGTAACGTAACGGTCGCAGC
>JASCZI010090922.1:18960-30388 GCA_036250425.1 Stylosanthes scabra
AAATCCCGGGTTCTCCTGCCCTTATATAGGCAGAGACCTTATTTCGGGGTCAGTGGCCACGAGATACGTATCTCGGGGTCAGTGGCCCCCGAGATACATGCAATCTAACATGAAATAGCGTATCTCGGGGTCACTGACTCCGAGATACGTGTAAACTTCATTTCGGGGTCACTGACCCCGAGATAAGTAAAGCGTGCTTATATTCGTAAATTCGTGTATCCGTGGCCATTTGTGTAAATTTTGAGTTTTTTTATTTATTTAAAAAAAAATCATATATATATATATATATATATATATATGATATATGACTAACATGATTTGAGAATTTTCTTAAGTCTCTTGAATCTTATCTTAAAAAAACTGTTCTAGAGTTTTTTTACATTTTAACACAACTAAATATAAAATTTTAGATTAACTACTTTATCATCGCGTGATTTTATATATATATATATATGACTAATAACATGATTTGAGAATTTTCTTAAGTCTCTTGAATCTTATCTTAAAAAGACTGTTCTAGCGTTTTTTTACATTTTAACACAACTAAATATAGTTATTAATAAAAAAAATTCAATTAGAAAAAAGTTATTCATTATAAGTTCAAAGCTTCAGGCATAGAGTGAAACTTTTATTTCTTACCATGAAATGTATATTAATTATTTTTCTCATAATATCATCTGAAATAAAACAAAATAATAATAAAATAAAATTATATTATAAATAAATGTGTATCAATAAATATTTAAGTGTAATAAAAATATCAATAACCAAGTCCAATCAAATGATGTTTCCTCACTCTCATACTACACTCTCCCCAAAAATTCAAAAATACGCTTCTTCTTCGGTGTTGGTGTTGGTGTTGTTGCTGGTGTTGTTGATGTTATTGTTGGTTGTGTTCCTGTTATTGTTGGTGTTGTCCTTGTTATTATTGGTGGTGTTGTTGTTGACGAAAAACTGAATTTGTTATTTTTAAAAAACAGAAACGGATTTGGAAGACAAGCAGAAACAGATTTAGAACAAAAACAGAAACGGATTTAGTATAAAAAACTGAATTGGATATTCAAGAAAACAGAAACGGAATTTGAATGGAAATAGAAACGGGTTTTGAATGAAAGTAGAAACGGATTTTCATATATAAAAACTGAATTGGATTTTTCATGAAAACAGAAACGGGTTTTGAAAGAAAATAGAAATGGATTTTCATATATAAAAAATGAATTGGATTTTCATGAAAACCGAAACAGGTTTTGAATAAAAGTAGAAACGAATTTTGAATTATTGGAAGTTACCACTCAAATGTACTATATCTTCCTGCTACTGCTACTACTTCTCTTTCTCCTCCTATTTACGTGGTTTTGGTCTTCTTCTTCCTATTGTCGTTGTCATTATCATCATCGTCGCTGCTGTCTTCTTCTTATCTATTTTGTCGTCTTTATTGTCCTCCTCCTCCTTGTTGTTGTCGCCACCACCGCCGCTGCGGTCGTCGTCATCATCATCGGAAGAAGCATGAGGAGTTGACGGAGAAGAAGAATGATGAGAAGAGGAGGAAGAAGAAGAAGAAAAATTGAAAACGCATGTGAGTGAGAAAAGGAAGAAACGAAAATTAAGGAATCCTAATTTCAAAAAAATGAAAATGTGAGGCGCGTGTGATGTATTAGCTTGGTTAAGCTTGGTTGTCAAAAATACTTGGTTGTGTATAATTATTGTAATTTTTAATCGTGTGTGATATTAATGAACTCACACATATTCAGTGGCTATGTCATGGAAACAAGTCAAGTCAAACTTATTAATGAGCATATGTCTAACTTATTACATGTTTAGAACTTTATTTTTATTTGATTTTGCCTGTTTGAAAAGCTTGGCCTAGGCCGAAACTTATTTAAAAATCTATTAAAAAATAAAGTTAAAAAATTAATAAAATAATAAATTTTTTTAATTACAAACAAATGGAATTTCAATCATAAAAAAGACTTGTATTAAATCCCTATAAATATATTTATTTAGTAATTATAAATATCAATGATTTTTTTAAATGGTTAGAGGATTTAAAAAAATAAGTATAATAAGAGATTATATAACTTTTTATTTAAAATTTAACAAAATTATATTTTCTAAATAAAAAAAATTCATTATAATCTAATATATATAAATAAGTTGGCCTGTTAAGCTTTATCGACTTTATAAAGAGTTTAAATTTAATTTTTTAAAGTCAAAAGACTTTTACAAAACATTGAACCTAATTTATTTATTTAATAAATCTGGGATGTGCAAAGTCTTATTAAATTAGAACATAAACTCTTTCATATACTACTCCTACCTGATTTCCATTTCTAGCTATCCAACTCAATATAATCCATTATAGGATTCTAAAGATGATGTGTATTTAATTTATATAATAATTGAGTGGTGTTACAGAATCAACATTAGGGAAAAATTAAGGAGTCAATACATGTAATTATAAGTTATAGTCCAAAACTAAAAGCAGTTATCATCTGAAAGTGTATAAAATTATCATTCAAAACTTAACAAAATTATCATTAAAAAAGAAAATCAACTTATCATCCCAAACTAAACAAAATTATCATTCAACTTATCATCCCAAACTAAACAAAATTATCATTCAAGTGCACCACCACCATCAGAACAATAACAACAACCACCACCACCTCAACAATACCACCACATCCGCAACACACAACAATAACAACAATCGGAAGAAGAAGATCCCATCACCAATCATCGCCGTCACAGCCAGACAGGGACGCACAAAGAAGAAAAAGCGACGGTTGCAGTCAGAAGATGAAGCCAGGAAAGCGGTGGTGGCGCCTGAGATTTGGCTCCTCCAGTCAACGCAAGAAGAAGAAGAAGGCAGCGGCTGCACGACTCGATCCGCAGGAGGAGAAAGCGGCAGCAGCTGCACAAGCTCGATCCGGCGGAAGAAGAAGAAAAGAAGGCGGCGACTGCGACAGAAGAAGAAGAAAAGAGAAGGAGGAGGCGCATGCGGCGGAAGAAGACGAAGAGGCGGCGGCCTTGGGGTGGTTATGACGATGGACAAAGGAAGAAGGAGGCTAGGGTTCCTTTTAGTTCCCATGGGCTCCATGTACCATGTGCTCTCTAAACTTTCTCATAATAATAATACTCTTTCACGAATTATATAAGAAATTTTTTGGACAAAATTATATTAAAAATAAGAATAGGATAATTTCATAATATGTGCTCTCAATTAATTTATTTGGGTAAATGGTTCTATATAAAATATAGATTTTATAACATCTAATTAGATAGATGTTTATATATTTTTTTGTCTAATTAAATGTTTAGATGTTGATCCAGGTAGAATGAGTGGTAAAGTAGTCACTCAAAATGAAGATTGTGAAAATGAATAAGGGAAAAAATAGAAGCAATCTTGAAAAAGCAAAGGCACAATCTGAAATACTTGCTCGAATACTATTTAGGACTTGTTTAGGTAAACTTCTCGTAAAAGATTTTTTTTTAATTATCTGTTTTTTAAAAATTTTTGCAAAAGTAAAAGTAATTTTATGTTTGGATATCTCATATAATAATATCTTTTTATTTATCAATTATGTTTGGGTACAATAATGTAAAAGTACTTTTTTATTTATTTACTATGTTAAAAATATTTTTTTTTCAAATAAAAAAGTCTTTTAAAAAAAATGTAAAAAACATCTTTCAAAAAAAGATGTTTTTCTAATTTTATTAGTGCTTTTACTTTAACTTTTACTTTTATAAATTATTCAAACACGCTAAAAAATATAAAAAAAAAATTTTAAATATTTCTTTTAATCAAATAATAGTATCCAAACAAATTTTTAGACTAACTGATTAAGATGGACAAAGAAATTTTTCAGCGGACAATTTGGTACATGCATGCCTCACTACAAGACAAACATGTGACTGGTAAATTGTTTGAAATTGTAACATCAGTTTCTATCTTTTTATCAAAAAAAATAATATATAATATTTGATCAATTTAGTATTCCTGATTGATTTTTCCTTGAAATCTCTTCCCATTTCATAATAAACCGATCTCAAATGCAAAACAAACGTTTTTCCCAAAAAATATTATAGTAGCAATCATAATAAAATAAAGGAAAATAAAAATAAAAAACAGGAATTTGTGTTTCACTCTTCAGCGAAGAGCGCAACCATGACGCGTAAACCCCAGCCGCGATCTGTCCCTATCAAACTCAAACAAGTAACCTTGCTGCATCAGATTCCCAATCACGGAAAAACCTGAACCCTCTTTCACTGCTTGAATTGCCAAACACTTCACTCCCTCCGCCGCCTCAATGAAATAGTTTCTCGCCGGCGGCGACAATACCGATTTCCCGGCAAGCGAAAAGCTCAGAGTTGGCAGCTTCACCTTCCCCGCGCCAGAGACGTTCACACACAGATCAAACCCTAGGTCCACTCCTTCCACCTCCGGCAACCTCACGCGCCGCCGGAATGCTGCTAGAACCTGCCGGTACGCTCGCTCAGCCAGGAACGTAAGCGTTGTGCCGGAGTCCACGACAGTGCCGCCGTTCCCGTTCTTGTCCACATCCCAAACCGAAGGGCTAATCGGTAATTTCTCCCCCTCAACAAACAATCCCTCAAGGGCAATGTAGTAAAACGAGGGCGAAAGAGGGTTTATAACCAACGGCGTATAACTGAAGAGCTTCAATACGGCGTCGTTGTGGGAAGCACCAATGGTTAAGTAACTCTTTGGTGGCGGGGATATGGTGTAGTCGAGAAGACAGTAAGAGAATTTGTTACCGAAGAGTCTACCGAGTTGGGAGCTAAACGATATAGTTCCGCGTCCTAAACCCAGAACACCTTGCGCACCGTTGAAACTCGCACCGGTAACGCTGGGACCAGAAACGCGAAACCCGCAACCGAAGGAGAAACTTTTTACTTTGGTTACTCTTCCCGAGCTTGAGTTAAACGTCGTCGTTTCCTTCGAGAAGAGGCCTCTTGTGGTGGACCCGTCCACGTAGGAGTAGGAGTACAGACACGGGGAGTGGATCTTGGTGTGGTTGCAGGTTCGTGTTTGAGTTTGACTCGGATGTGGAACGAGTCGACACATTGAGTCGTAGCAGTGGTGAGGGGAGAAGGTTCTGGAATGTCGGACCAAGAACTTGGATCCGGGTCGGTGGACGGAGCAGTTCCTGCAGGCAGAGCATTTCACCCACACGAGGTCGCTGCCGGTGTCCGCCACAAGGAGGAGGCTCTGCGGTGGTGTTCCGATTCGGAGATCCGCGAAGTATTGACCCGACCCTGTTGATGCGCCGGAGACGAGTGGGGATTTGAGGGACCCACGGCGGCCGTGGAGGGCGGCGAAGAGGATTGAAAGGCGATGAGTGTCTGAGGAGAGAAGCTGAGCTGGCGAGGAGAGTGGGTTGTTCTTTTGCACTAATGCTAACTTCAGGTATTCAACACAGTTGGTGCAAGTGATGAAACTGAATCCGAAGAAGAGGAAGAGGGTAAAGGAAAGACGACAAGTTGATCCCATAGTTGAAGTAGTGTAAAAAGGAAGCAGCAAAACGTTCAAGTCTAAGAAGTGAAGATGAAAGAGGTGTTAATGAACCAGGGTTGTTGTCTTTTTCCTTCTTTTAATGGTTCGGAAATATCTAAAATAAATAAAACTAATGTGCCTTTGTGACTTTGTCTCAAGGAATATTAATTTTTGTTGGAATTAACCATAAGAATATATCAATAATTAATTATGTAATTTTAGTGTTAATTATGTCATTTTTATAATAATTTTACAATTAAAATAAATAATTAAAATTATTAAATTATCATACATTATAGAGTACTTGAAAATTAAAATCTATTATTATATTTTTAAAAGTAGTAAAATTTAATTTTAGGAATAGCCTGTTTCTTAGATGTAATAAGAATTAAAATATGAATTTACTTTTTCTTATTTTTATTTTTATCAAAGATAGATATATTTCATTTCATCCTAAAGAAAAAATCGAATACATAAATTAAATCTAATTTAAATAACTAAAGGAAGAGAAAATAGAATTTCTCCAAGAATTAAAGATGTAATATTAAATAAGTTTAACAATCTGTTTGAAAACTTTTAATGATATGAATAGAAGCACTAATGAAGTTAAAAAAAAAACTTTGTTCTTTAAAAAAACATGGAAGATTTGCTGCAACTCAAAGATAGATTTATACATATACCTGATGATACCTTCATCTTCGGTACGCGTTTGTGCTTGAGCCATCCGCCTCCAGTCTCGCTGTGCAGCCTTGTCGTTAGATCTATTTCGTCTCCGAGCTCCTTTGCGCCTCAAGCTAGTGTCGCCGTCTTCCAGTGGCATTTCTACCACCAGTGGTTGTCGCGCTACTCTGCTCTACCTCCTTCCTCATCGTCAATGCCACTGTCGCCTAGTTGCCCCTTCTTCATGGGTTGCAGGCCACTCTTCTTCCACTCTTCCCTCGTTCCATTTTATTTATTTTCTTCGTTCTTCTTTCTTTCTTTTTTCTAATGGCTATTCATCAAATACAAAATTTCAAAAAATGAAATAAGAAGAAGGAACAAAAGCATCAGATATTATTCATAAGAAGAAGAAATTCTAAATGAAATTTCAATATTTACCTGAGACCCATTTGAGATATCATGTAGAAAAAGAGAATACATTCATTGAGAAGAATAAATTTCTGGGATTGATGAAGAAGAAGAAGCAACATGAGAAGCAGAGTAGAAACGTTTTTTGAAAAATGAAATGGAAAGAAAGGTGAATGTGAGAGCATTCCTCACCTTTCTTTCTTTTTTTTTTCTTTCATTCTCCATCAATCCCTCTCAAAAGATAGATAATGAACTCTTTGTTATACTCTTTTCAAATGCGGATTTGAAATTTAAAATTCCCTTTCAAAAGCAAAGATGTACTATTTACATAATATTATTGTATTTTGTGCTATTATTGTTTGCACATTAATTTTTTTTTCTCCTATCAGCTCATGACACTTGTCAAAATATTGAAGCATTTCATTTCTTGTTGAATGGTGCTGCCACTTGTCGACCATCTATGAACTTGTATCCCATTATTATATTGTAATAATAGATAAATTGTAATAGATGTAATAGATAGATTGACTCCCTATTGGTCCCTAACGTTGGTTCCCTAGCATTACTCTTTCTCAAAACATCACGGCACAACTAAGATGGGCAAACTAGAGCCAATTGCTCTCGAAAAGCTCTTTGAAATCTATGCAGAATACAACAAAGAAGAATATCGGGAAATTCGGAAAATGTACCTACTGATTCCTTGAATCATAAATAAATTTGCCGGTGGCTTTATTGTTACTTTCTTGTTTGATCTTGGTAAAACATCTAGAGAAGTAGATCCATATGTATCTTTATTGGAGATTTGGAATAGAAGAGAAGGAGAATGTTCTACGACTGTTAATTGGTGAGAAAATGGGTAAGGGAAGTAAAAACAAATAAATAGATATAAAAATATTTTAGATATTTTACATCTTAAAGTATGATAAGAAAATGGGTGAGGGAAGTAAAAACAAATAAATAGATATAAAAATATTTTAGATATTTTACATCTTAAAGTATGATAATTTAGTTTTGGGGGCAGGGGAAGAGAATAATGCAATTGAATTCAATTCCATAAAGATCCATTATTCAATTTTTATTTCAAACACCAGAATTCAAAAATTGAATTCTAGCTAGGTTTTGTCTATGGTGATGAAAACATTTAGTAGTTCTTTAAGAATTATAGAAAAAGATTCTAAATATGTGGCTGTGGTTATTTCTAATATATACCCATATTTCTAGATGTTTTCACCACCTAAGAATTTTCCTTGAATTCTAAGGGGTTTCAAAACACCTTGTAAAGAAGATTGGGGAACGTAATATCTTTGAAACTTAAGATTGATCTCGATGGCGGGAGCAAGAATCGTTTGGTTCTTGGAATTTTGGGCAACTATCCACAATTTTGGGGATCCAACTTTAAAGATGTTGCCGCACTAGGAGCTGTCGTCGATCGCTTTCGATGGTTGTTTAGAGAGGAATTCTGGAGTCTCGATCTGACATGAAGGTGTTGTAAAATCGGAATTAGCTCTTCAAACTGTCTAACTTGAATTTAGTTATAATAGATGATATAAACTCTAGCAAAATCCAATTATTTGAGATATCTTTAATTCTGACAGCCACAAAATAATTATATGAGTACACAATACTTCCACTTCAAAGCCTCTATTCTCAAAACCACAAGAACTCATTTTACATTCCACAATCCAAGATTGATTTTTAATTTCATAAATAAGACCAATTTCGAAAGAGTAAAATCTACAGATCCCTTTCAATCTTTGGAACGTCAGGTGTCTCCTTAAATCCTGGCATTTTAAATCAAGGAGGTCACCAAGGTGAGTGGTTCATAAAAAAAGAAGAAAAACAAGGGAAAAAATAAGACAGAATGTGGGGATCATTAGTGTTCGGCCCCACGGTGGGCGCCAATGTCCTGAGCTGGTCGTCGATAAGATGTCCTCTTCAAGTGTAAGTACTCAGCAAAAGCTTCAAAGAGGGCGGACTCTAACGATCACATTTTGAAACGGTGGGGTGGGACCTAGAAGACCACTCTGACGCTCAAGTCAATAGAATATTTAAGACACTTTGGTGAGTATAACTGGTTCTACTGTTTTGTAGAGTGAGAGAATATATTTATAGGATGAGTGGTTATTCAGTTTGATTTGAATGTTTGACCTCATCTTATGAGGTTGTTACATATTCAATTTGAATTAAGTAGTTGGTTACAATAACTTATCCAATTGGTTGTATCATATATGCATGTGCTTAAATGTTGGGTTGTTGGGCTCAATTCAGAAATATGGGCCGAGCTTATGGCCTTATTTCTAATGGACTATGTCAGGCCATATCAATCACTATGTATATAACGTCTAGTGAAAGTCATAGAAAATTCGAAGCCTAAAGTAATCATCAGTACACTTTGTATTTTTTTAAATCTAAAATAATAGAACATCTAATTTAACTTGTTAGCTAAATTTTTATTGGTTACCTAGCACTATTGTTCTTTTAAATATTTGTTCATTTTTTATTTTTTTAGACAGAAGAAAAAAAGGAAAAATATCAAAACTACTCACCAAAGTTTTGGGCGCCGACAAAACTATCGATAAAAAAGTAAACGAATTTTTTACCCATGAAAGATGATTTTGTATGACAAAACTATCCAAACATAGGAATTAATTTTGGGTAGTTTTAAGATGACGTTTTAAGTAATTTTATCATACAAAATTACATCTTTTCTTGATAAAAAACTCGTTTTTTTTCGTTCATAAGTATTTTTGTCATCGTACAAATATTTTATGGATAGTTATGTAAAAGGAAAACTATAAGGAACCAACGTCATTTTAACGAATAGTGACCAATATATTTAAAAGAGCTAAAACAGCGTTGTTACTTGGGTTTCATGTAGCAAAATTCAACAACCATCAACGAGCTTGGCTTCTCCATTTCCAAGGTTCGACGATGGCTGCTATGTAAAATTAGAAAGCATCAACAAGCTCGCTTTCTTCCATTCCATGGTACGACGATGGCAGCTCTATTTCTGATAATGGATTTTGACACGTCAACCAGATTTTGAGACGTCAACGAGTTCTTCAATGTGGTTGATGTCTTCCTCCATTCAATGTTGTTGCAGTTGACGTGTTGGAGCTTTGACGATGGTGCGATTGAAAGACCTCCATTGTTGGAGCTTTGACGGCAGCATCATGAGATTTTTCTTCTTTTTTTTCCTTTTTTTGTTCATTGTTTAAACAAACATGTTTGAGTCTCTGTTTCTGGTTATGGATTCTGAGAATTTTGATCGTCTCAAGAGCAAGCTTTTGAAGATCCAAAGGAGAAATTAAAACTCTTTTCCTTGCTCGTTTCTAATATATTTTGATAGTGATCATCTGTATTGATCTTTAGTGAACATTGAATTTTGAATATAATGATCATCTTTACTGTGTTATTGATTCATGTTGCAGATTTTATTATTGATTCATCTCTAAATATAATGATCATCTTTACTTTAATTAGGGAATGTTTAGTTTCACTAGATAAACACTACTGCAAATCTTGACAAGTGTGCTGAAGGGGGAGGAAGGAACTAGTCATAGCAAAAGGAGCACCTCATATGAGAAATTAACATTTTGCCATAACAAAGTCTTGATAAGTGAACATCCATATTACATAAAGTGAACATCCATGGAAACTAAAGTGAACATCCTTTTAAGTACATTCATATAGTAACCAATAGTTCAGTAATCATGCAAGCAAAATGTGCATCTTGGTAGTGCCTAAAACTAAGATGATGCTAAAAAATCCCACTTATCGTGAAGTAATTTCATTTCTTCCAATTTAAAGTGAAAGTGAACAAAACGAACATGATAAACAAAATGAACTTCCAAAGAACAAATAAAGTGAACTTCCAAGAATTTGCTATTGATGTGCTCAGTCGAAGAGATGCGTGGAGGTGGTGATTGAAGTGCTCGACGGTGGAGGTGGTGGTTGAAGGGCTCGACATTTGCGGTGATGGATGCTTGTCGCCGGAGTATGGAAGAAGAAGACGTCACAGCAACCATGATCAAGTGTTGTCATCGGAGAAACTTTTGTTGCCGTCGCGATTTGGAGATTGAAGGAGGAAGTGAAGGCCGTTGAGTGTAGGGATAAGAGTGTTTAGACGGCAAGGATAAGAGTGAGAGTGATTGACAGGTTAGTAATTTTAGGTTGGGTTTAGGCTTTAAATAATGTGTGGACCGGTCCAATATTATTATTGGTTATTGTTGGCCATATTGTTGTTGGCAACCTAGCATGATTGTAAAAAAAAAGAAAGAAAAGAAGAAAGCCGAGTGGTGGGTAAGTTGAGAGTGAGACAACTACCAAGAAAAAACAATGTGGTGTGAGTACTGACTACTGAGTAGGCACTAACTAGTCGGGATTTTTTTATAAATAAATAAAAAAAATTCGAAATTTACAATTATGAGCGCGGATACAAGAATTTACATAAATAAGTCCTCTTTACTTATCTCGGGGTCAGTGGCCCCGAAATAAAGTTTACACGTATCTCGGAGTCAGTGGCCCCGAGATACACCAAAAACGAAAAATTGGACATATCTGGGGGTCAGTGACCCCGAGATACTATCTCTGCCACATGCAACCTAATTGATCTTCCTTTTTGACAGTGAATTGAGGCAACAACATACATAAATAAACATAACTATTCATACACTGATATAATTCAATTAAAAAACCAACGCAACGAAGGAACTAGTAATAATAAGTGACCTCTTTTGTTTTTTTTTCCTTTCTTAATTAAAGTAGTGTCATGTCCACTAACTACATCATGGAATCAATATAATGGCCATTCCAAAAATGAAAACAAAATCTTGTGCTATATAT